>JACGCK010000162.1:0-100637 GCA_014925825.1 Pholiota molesta | reverse complement strand
TTACCGAAGAGCTTCTGACTATCCACGAGATGAAGTCAAGCGCCTGAAAGACGAAAGGAGAGTCAAGCGCCCTTGCTCGCATCAATCAAGAAATACTTTGACATCTGTGGGAGGAGAAGGAGCTTGCGGCATCCGCAGCAGATCAATCGCGACTCACTGGTCGTGGATCACGCGATCCTGGGCGTCTCTTGCGCGAAGAGAAGATGCGCAAGAGGGTCTCAAAGGAAAAACCTCGGGTATGTAGCCTACATTCCTTTCCAATGCATTCAGTTCGCCGATTCAATGATCCTCATAATATAGCTTGAGCAAGATTTATCAATTTCCATTCCGGCATGGGAAGAAGACGCCGGCCGTCCATTCCTCGTGCACGGTGCACGGTTCATGGACATTCTCAATGAGGCCCTCGATGCCGCAGATCAGGAGAAGGAGAATAAGCGCCGCCCAGCTGGCAGGGCAGGCTCTGTCCCAGCTCGTGCTACTACGCCGACAGGCCATGCTGGATATATGCCTGGCGTACGAACGGGTGTCGTTACCCCTGCCGTACGCTCGAGCGCTTCACTCGGCGCGGGTAGTAACAGTGTACCCAACAAGCGTCAGCGCATTGGCGAGAACGGAGCGGCAGTGAGCAGCGGAGGCGCAAGGGCGCCTCTGGGAGCACACCGTGGGCTGAACTCTGGTAGCGGGGGTATCCCACGTTCCGCATCGCCGACCAAGATACCCAGCAAGATGCCGACGAGCGGGGGGCTCTTCGCTCCCGCGCCCCGCTGCATTGGCGATGGTCCTTCCTAAACCCGGCACGCAACACCATGCATTGGGCCACGGGCGCATGCCAAGTAGCGTAATCTACAGTGCGGGTGTGGGTACTGTACCTAGTGCTTATGGGCGCGCCGCGTCGGCGGGATATCGGGCGCCGAGCGCAGGCGCGACTTATGGGGCGCAGAAGGCGCTGCGGTGGTTAAAGCCACCAGGCGCGTCGGGAGAGCTTTAAGCCTCGCCCGAGTATAGATGCGGTGGACCATGCGGGGCATGGTCTGGTGCTGGACGCTGGGGAGGAGGGTTTACGGTTAAGGAAGAGGACGAGTGTTGATGTCTCCGGTTTTCTTCTATTTTGTTTTCTTCACCTCCTGTCCTCTCTCTGTTCATCTCTCGACTAATTTTAGCTTTGTATTTGATGATTTATCTTTTTACATCCCATTTTGTCTCCCTTTCCTTCTCTTGTTATGCTCCCACATGTGTAGTCCCAATGCAATGGCTATGAATACGATGTCTTTTATGTATTTGTATGTATGAAAGATTAAACTATTATTTTATGATCACACTTCTAGATTAGAATTATCATGGACAGCATATGTTTCTGGGAGCACCAGTATGTAATAAGTATTGCTCGTCGATTGCTCGCAACTGCTGCAAGTTTGCGACGCGTGACTATTTCTCATGACATTGTGACGGTACGCGTTCTGTGACGAATTGGAAATCAAAATTACGCTTTCCACATTCACTTTCCTCCACGAAACGGCCTCACCATGGCGAGAGGCCAATCAACATTCGGTTTGACCTCGACACGTGGACGAGGTGGACGAGGCAACTTTCGAGCAACATACCGTGGCGGCAGCTCCTGGCGCGGTGGACGAGGCAGAGGACGAGGCGGCGGTACAAAGCCAGGTGACGCAGCGCCTGTACGCGAAGACGATGGGACGCAGCTTGCGGAGAGATTCGAGAAGGTTCAACAAGCAGATGAGGTGGACGAGAAGCTTGGATTTTCCAAGGCAGACCAAGGGCCTCGGAAGGAAGGCTGGTTGATCAACATGCATCCCGTGAGTTCGTCGAGCTCTGGATTGTTTTCTGCGCTAAATGACTACGCGCATAGACCCTCGTTAAAGACCCGGATTGGCCATCTGGGAAGGCTGCTGTTGATTTCTACTTCATCCAAGATGATGGAGGCATGTTCAAATGCACCTTTCAGTACGAGCCTTATTTCTATATCGCTTGCAAAGTAAGTTTATGATGACCTTCACGCATCTATCACAAAACTCATACATCTTAGACCGGGACAGAAACAATGATTGAAGAATGGCTGAACAAGAAATACGAAGGACTTATTTGTCGCATCGTTCGAACTAAGAAGGAGGATCTCAAACTACCAAACCACCTTATGGGCCATCGCCGATTATATCTGCAACTCTGCTTTCGAAACGTTTCTGATCTCTTGTCTATACGACGCGAAATCATGCCTCTAGCTCTTGCTAACAGCGCCAAACGAGACGCCGTGGACGCATACGCAGAAGTTATTCGCGCTACGACGGATGCAAGCATGGACATCCAATTCGAAGACGAAGAAGGCGAGATGGGAGTAGGCGGGCGCTCAGGAAAAGGCACGACAGCTAAGGACCAGGACCCTCGTGAATGTATCATTGATATCCGCGAATACGACGTGCCTTACTACTTGCGAGTGGCTATCGACAACGAGATTCGAGTGGGACTCTGGTATGCGGTCACCTTCACTGAAGGCCGCCCATCTTTCAGCCTAATTCCGGAGCGTGTTAAACGTGCAGACCCAGTGGTGATGGCCTACGATATCGAAACCACCAAGGCCCCCCTCAAGTTTCCCGACCAAGCTATTGATCAAGTTATGATGATTTCTTATATGGTGGATGGTCAAGGATATTTAATCACGAATCGAGAGATTGTTGGTGAAGATATTGAAGATTTCGAATATACTCCCAAGGATGGATATGAAGGCCCTTTCATCATCTTCAATGAACCAGACGAGGTAGGCTCTCAATTTATATCTGCTTTGGGTCCTTTTCATTAATGCTGGGACAGGCTGGAACTATCAAACGCTTCTTTCTCATATTCAAGACGTGAAGCCGACTGTTATGGCGACTTTCAACGGTGACTTCTTCGATTTCCCCTTTCTGGATGCCCGCTCGCAAGCCAACGGAATCGACATGTTCCTCGAAACGGGCTTCGCGAAGGATGCCGAAGATGAATACAAGAGCAGGACATGTGTCCATATGGACTGCTTCCGCTGGGTAAAGCGCGATTCATACCTACCGCAAGGCAGTCAAGGCTTGAAGGCAGTGACAACAGCAAAGCTTGGATACAACCCTATTGAGCTCGATCCAGAGCTGATGACTCCGTACGCACACCTTTCATCCGGAACACCAAAAACCTTACTGAGAGTTTGCGTAGATATGCCATGGAATTTCCGCAAATCCTTGCGCAATACTCCGTTTCCGATGCGGTGGCCACCTATTATTTGTACATGAAATATGTGCATCCATTTATCTTCTCGCTGTGCAACATCATTCCTCTGAATCCAGATGAGGTATTGAGGAAAGGAAGTGGGACCCTATGCGAAACCCTTCTCATGGTACGTCTTCGCCCGATATCTCAACTCTTGACTTCATTCCAGAATGCTCTAGGTCGAAGCCTACCGAGGCCATATCATTATGCCTAATAGGCATGAAGAAGCTCACGGAAACATGTACGACGGACACTTGCTCGCCTCGGAAACTTATGTCGGCGGACACGTAGAAGCCTTAGAAGCTGGCGTTTTCAGAAGTGACATTGCAACAGACTTCAAAATCGTCCCTTCTGCTTGTCAACAGGTAAGAACTATTACATGCTCTGTTCTTTCTCGATGCTCATCCGCTCAGCTTATCGATGATCTCGATGCCGCTCTCAAATTTTGCGTCACAGAGGAATCCAAATGCTCCCTGGATCAAGTCACCAATTACGAAGAAGTGAAAGCCGAAATCACTGCTGCCCTCGAGCTGATGCGAGATAACCCCAAACGCACCGATAAACCCCTGATCTACCATCTCGATGTCGCCGCCATGTACCCGAACATCATGTTGTCTAACCGCCTCCAACCAGATTCGATGGTCGATGAAGCTGTATGCGCCGTCTGCGACTACAATCGACCGGGAAAAACCTGCGACCGACGATTGGAATGGGCGTGGAGAGGTGAATTCTTCCCGGCCCACCGAGACGAATTCAACATGATCAAGCATGCTCTGAACCAAGAAACTTTCCCTTCCAGGCGTCCTGGCGGTCCCCAAAGGCGATTCGCAGATCTCGCGGCAGCTGAGCAAACAGCCCTGTTGCACAAACGCCTGGGTGACTATTCACGGAAGGTCTATAAGAAGACAAAGGACACCAAAGTCGAGACGAGGGAGTCGATCGTCTGCCAGAGGGAGAATCCATTCTACGTGGATACTGTGCGCCGTTTCAGAGATCGTCGATACGAATATAAAGGCCTGCACAAGACCTGGAAGAAGACTCTGGACACCGTGACGACCGAGGGGCGGTCAATTGCGGAGGTCGACGAAGCGAAGAAAATGATCGTGCTCTATGACTCGCTTCAATTAGCTCACAAGTGCATCCTCAACTCCTTCTACGGATATGTCATGCGAAAGGGCGCACGATGGCACTCGATGGAGATGGCCGGCATTACTTGCTTGACTGGCGCAACTATCATCCAGATGGCGCGTGCTTTGGTTGAACAGGTCGGACGCCCGCTGGAATTGGATACCGACGGTATTTGGTGCATGCTTCCTGGCGTTTTTCCCGAGAACTTCAAGTTCAAGTTGGCGAACGGCAAATCAATCGGCTTTTCCTACCCTTGTACGATGTTGAACCACCTCGTATACGATAAATTCACCAACCATCAATATCATGATCTCGACGAGGAATCCGGGGAATATAAGGTCCACAGCGAAAACTCAATCTTCTTCGAACTCGACGGTCCATACAGGGCGATGATCTTACCCTCGTCAAAGGAGGAAGACAAACTGCTCAAGAAACGTTATGCAGTGTTCAATGACGACGGCTCGCTCGCCGAACTCAAAGGGTTCGAGGTGAAACGTCGAGGCGAGTTGCAACTCATCAAGATCTTCCAATCACAAATCTTCGAGAAATTCCTCCTAGGTACAACGACACAGGAGTGTTACGCTGCTGTGGCTCAAGTAGCTGATCAATGGCTGGACATCCTCTTCAGCAAAGCCGAGAATCTAACAGACGATGAATTAGTCGAGCTCATCGCCGAAAATCGGAGCATGTCTAAGACTCTCGCAGAATACGGTGGTCAGAAGTCGACTTCTATCAGCACCGCAAAGCGCCTGGCCGAGTTCCTCGGTGACCAGATGGTGAAGGACAAAGGTCTGGCTTGCAAATTCATCATCTCTGCGAAGCCAATGGGTGCGCCTGTCACTGAGCGTGCAGTACCAGTTGCCATCTTCTCAGCTGAGGAGAGCGTAAAACGAACATACCTCCGACGTTGGCTCAAGGATAGTGCTCTTGTTGATTTCCAGCTTCGTTCGATATTGGACTGGAACTATTACATTGAGCGTCTGGGCTCTGTCATTCAGAAATTGATTACCATCCCAGCAGCGATGCAGAAAGTATCGAATCCTGTCCCACGTATCCGCCACCCCGACTGGCTGCATCGTCGCGTAGCAGGTGCTGTGGACAAGTTCAAGCAGAACAAGGTCACCGACTTCTTCAAGGCCAGAGGCGAAGGCGTAGAGGAAGAGACACAACTAATGGATATTGAAGATACGGGCAAACAGCCAAATCGCAAACGCCTTGTGCCCACGACGCACACGATTGTTCGAGAGCCAACGCCCGAGCCAACAGATGATGACGAACCACTACCAGATCCATCGACCCACTATTCTGCGTGGATTCGCGCGATGCGTCCGCGTTGGAAGAAGAGAGGCGAGGCACGTTGGGGTCGTGGTTCAGCTATCGTACCGACGATGTTCAAGGCCGCACGTCCGAAAGCGAGCCATCGCTGGGACATCGTACAGATCCGACCGAGCAGGATTCCCGGACGATTCATCCTCTGGCTTTCGATTGACACGGAGTTGGTATCTGTGCCGTTGAGGGTATCACGTGAATTTTACATTCACCTGAAGAAGCCAAATGAAAGTCTGTTCCGCCCAGAGCATTACTCGTGTACGAAGGTAACGCGAAATTTGCCAAGGGATAGCCCTTGCAATAATCTCTATAAGATTGTTGTGAGAGAGGACGTGTATCAGGAGTACCAAGAACACTTCATTGACATCACCAATGATCCTAATGTTGACGGTGTGTACGAGCTCCAGGTGAATTTGCTTCATGTAACGTCCAAACACTTGCACTGACGTACTATCAGGTTCCTCTTGTTCTCCGGAGTCTGATCCGCCTTGGAAAAGCTTGCGGTCTCGAGGACCCGACAATAACCCTGAATAGGGCCCAACAAATTGGATTTGACCTTCACCAGCTAGACCGATGCACAACTTCTTCCTCACGCGACCGATATCTCTCTGGCGGCAAAGCCGCTAAATATATTATGCTATACCACGCCTTAGCAGCCAACGGTTCCCTCCATGTCTTCGCCCTATTCCTTGCCAATGGCCACGTCAAAGTCTTCCTCGTTGATCCTGCAAGCCGCCGACAAGGCATTCCTCGCCTACCCGAAACGTATACTACACTCCTCCAGAAGATGCACAATCGACATGGCCCAAGCACGTCTATCGTTTACCCAACGTCCTTGCAATTTGTCCATACATACCACCCGAGTGATATTACAGCGATGAAGGCCGTCTCGCGTGAGCTGGGCCTGCTCGAGGATAAATCATATATGCTTGTCGTCTCATCAAGCAAGGAGCTGTCATACTATGAACGCACAATCCCCAAGCTCGCCAAATTCCCTGTTCTTGCGATGACTCCTATCAAGGGTCCCCACAATCTCGATGTCTTCCCTTGGCAGAACCATGTCGGACAGAAGATGCTTAGTCGCTACCTCGTCATGGGCACCTGGATCGACCGCATGGTAACCACCGCAGATTACTTCGACGTACCTATTGGGCATATTGAGGGCGACCAGCCTTTATGTCTCGCGGACATTAGCTTTGCCCGACGCCTTGTGCAGCAGGATATGGTACTGTGGTGGTCGGCGGGCGACTGGCCTGACCTGGGAGGTATAGAAAATGATCGAAGACAAACAGAACCGCTACCGAGGACGGACTTCCAGACATCTGGAGTATTCGCGAATGTGTGCTTAGAGGTTACAGTGCGCAATCTGGCAGTGAATTCAGTGCTGCAGTCGGTGCTGGTGAACGAGCTCGAGGGGAGCGGCGGCGCAACGGCCTTCGACTCGGTATCGCATCAAATCAACGAATACTCCGCGAACGGCGAGACAGCACGGGATCTGACGCTTGGCGAGTCGCAGACATCAGCCCAGACATTCGGGATCCTGAGAGGGCTTGTGAAGACCTGGCTGTTGGACAAGATACAAGACGGCGGAAGCAGCCCTGCGACTACGGTCATCGACCACTTTTGGCGCTGGATTAGCTCCTCAGCATCGCAAATGTACGATCCCAGTCTGCACCGGTTTGTGCATGGCCTCATGCGCAAGACCTTTGTGCAGCTTCTCGCCGAGTTCAAGCGACTGGGCGCCCACGTCGTGCATGCGGACTTCGGCTCAATTCTCCTTGCAACCTCGAAACCCCCAGGCACAGCGCACGCGTACGCGACCTACATCACGACAGCTGTGACGGGCCATGAGCTGTTCCAACACGTGTATTTGCACACTGAGCGCTTCTATGACTTTTTGGTGTTCATGGACCCCGCTAATATGGGCGGCATCGTCTGCGAGGACCCCCTGGCCCTCGAGCCCCCTGAAGAACTATGCATAGAGATGCGCTGGAATATTCAGCAGTTCCTCCCACCGGCAATCCAGGACGACTTTGCGGGGGTGGTGCAGTATTTCATCGTGGAGCTGTATAGGATCAGACAGAAGCTCAATCAGGTGGCGAGGGTCCCCTTGAGGCATTTGGAAAATGGGGACCTCGATAGCACGCAGCGAGATACAGCTAAAGCGAAGGAATCCGAAGCTACCTTGGAGTTTATTTCAAGACGGCTGACTAGGAAGATGTTGAAGGCGGTAGAAAGCATAATCGAGAGGTACGAAAGAAGTCAGATGGACGAGAGGGACCCGGAGAACTTTACATTCCCAACACTTCCTGGATCGTATCTTCATCTCAACAACCCACCTCTCGAGTTCACCAAGTCCGCATGTGCGATTTTCGCACTAGCAAAGGAATACCAGGTGGAAATCGGGGTGTTGAAGCGCAATCTGCTTGAGCTTACTGGCGTGCGCGAGTTCGCGGCGGAGGCGACGTTCCGAAATCCCTGTGAGCCATTGAGGCTGTCCAATGTTCCCTGTAAAGCCTGCGACGTCTTGCGCGACTTTGATTTCTGCCGCGACCCGGAGCTGCTCCCCAACAATGTAGACATCAACCCCAAATGGCTCTGCAATCAGTGCGGAGCAGAGTATGATCGGGTGGCCATTGAATTCATGCTGATCGACATGACGCGCTCGTTAGAGAGGGCGTTTGCGCAGCAGGATTTGAGGTGCTCCAAATGTCAGCAAATACAGTCGGACAATGTTTCGCGCTGGTGTACATGCTCGGGTTCGTATCAGTTCACGATGAATAAGGCGGATACGAGGCGGAAGCTGAGGACAATTGTAAATGTGGCAAGGGAGTATAACCTTCCACGACTAAAGGTGTGTCACTTTCTCGCTTGTCGGCGAAACGAAATAAATCTAAATCATGTTTTAGGAGTGTGCGCAAACGTTGCTGTCGAATTGGTGATATAAGTAATATGTAGTTTGATACCCATATCTTTAAATTATTTGCTGTGAATAATGTTGTTCTGCTTTGCCGCTCTTCCCCATATCAGATGTTTACTATGCAAATGATACTTGATTTTATATAGGTCGCATCTGTAATTATTGATCATCAATGTCAAATTTAAATATAAGCGCCCATCCTCGATGCCACTATAAATTACTCAGTTCCTACATGTACATTTTCTGGATCCAAAAACTGGTCCAACACTTATATATTCTGAAACCAGTATCCTAGAAAGGTTTTCATGCTCCAACGAAATTATCGCAGAAAATTCCAGACCTGTTAAATTTCATAAAGTCCAAAACCGACAAAATTAGAAGTCGTTATCAGTGGTGTTCTGACGGCAACCACATTCTCGATATGCTTTAAATTTACATGAATGTTGTCTAGCTACGTATAGCGTTCTACAAATCATTGATTTTTTGGGCCTCAGGCTATAAATTTGCGAATGACCCTCTTTTGCAGAGTACTAAGTACAGACTTACAGTCATGGGCGCCTTCAATTCAAATCGTCGAAGAGGAGAGTGCAGCTCATCGTAAGGTTATAATTGTATATGTGTATTCCTCCAACTTTGTATCGGGGCTCGATCGGCTGGCTATCAGGTACTGATGAGTGCCATATGCAGGTATCGTTCAAGCAAGATCCTGAGCGCTCAGAGGGAGAGAAGGCGAACAGAAATAGAGATATGCGATAGAGTTCGAGACCAGCCGGATAAGATATGATGAATGGGAGCAAAATCTGTGCTAAGTGTACAGCAATTCCTATTAGTATTACATTTCACGAGGATGACAGGCTGATATCAGGAAGTTCATTCGACATGGCTCATCTAAATAAAGCCAACCCCTTTCCAATACTTCACCCACCTCTGAGCATCCGCACGCCCAACCTCAGATAAAGACCTCATAGTTTGACTGATTGCTTGGACTTTGTCTGTTGAAAATGTAGCCAGGCCACCAAGTTCGCCTGCAACTTTGGCTCCTTGGCTGATCGAGACATCCACCTCGGAAGTAAAGCGGAAAAAGTCAAGAAGCTTGACCGCAGGCTGTATTGGTACCATCATCAGCACAACTCATTTGCAGGGAATAAGATGTAGAACACTGACGATGTTGCTTATAGTTTTCGGCGATGAGTCGTTTGCATGCACTTCCAATTGCGAGACCCAGGTTCGGAAATCAACCAGTGGAAGAGCGGACGATATGACGCCTTCCTGTACGAGCGCGTCGTTGACGGATGAGAGAATTGAATTCCAGGATACAGGTCGGGGATGAACAACATTGAGCGCTGGTGCAAACTCGGACGACCATGCAACGTCAAGGATTGTTTGAGAGACTGAATCCATAGGCAACCAGGAAACAACCTAGATTGATGAATAGGCTATCAGCAAAGGTTCGAGCAGATACAGTTCATCGCTACCCACTCCAGTGGCGGTCGGGAGGGCATTCATGTTAATGGCCGACTTGACCAAGATAGGTACCCAATCCGATGTAGCCCAAGCGCCGTTGGAGAATCCTCCAGAAATCTGACCAATCCTAAACGAAGTCGCCTGTAAGCCACTCAATTCCAAGATCTGAAAAAGAAAAATAATCGTCAGATTCAAAAACATTCCAGTCACGATAAAAGTATCTACCCTTTCAGAAACATATTTGCTTTCGCCATATCCATTGCCCACTGCAAACTTGGGGTCCTTGAGAATTTCTTCAGGATACGGGCCTCCTGATTTATCCCAAGAGAATGCAGATGAGACTGAAGACGTAAACAAGAACTTCAGAGAAGACGAATGAACACTTGCACGACCAAGATCGACGAGGTTACGCGTTCCTTGGATGTTAGGTTCAAATGTCGAGAGGGACAGGTTGAAATCTAGTCTCCATGCATTATGAATGATAATCGTGACTTTGCTGCGCAGCTTTTTGCGAGATTGTTGAAGATTGGTGAACGATATTTGCGTCAGGACAAGAAGCTACGTACCTCTTCGTATACCGCATCCTTCAGGCCCAAATTCTTATGAGACGCTTCTCCTTCCAGGTATACAAGCCGATCACTAGAGAGAAGCGACACATCGAGACCTTTATCAGTAAAGCGTTCGGCCTGTCTTTGAGCCACTGCCTTTGAGGAAGAGGAATGGCGGTTAAGAGTGTAGATCGTCTTGACTCTGGTATCCCGCAACAGCGATTCCAGAATTTGAGAACCCAAATTACCAGTAGACCCAGTTATCAGAACCACTGCCTCCGTGTTGGTGGCGGTCGAAGGCTTTCCAACTGATCCAGTCAGCCCAGCGCTGTACTTAGCGATCATGAGCTCGATAGCGTCTGTCTTACTCGAGACTAATACGAAGTTGTGGGGATCCTTTACGACTCCAGCGACAAACGCCGCGAGATCGACGATGGACGGATGTTCGTAGATTGTTGCTTGTGAAACCAGCTGACCAGCCTTCTGAATATTACTGGACTGCATGGCTCCCACAATGCGACGAC
Organism: Pholiota molesta; assembly: GCA_014925825.1. Lineage (NCBI taxonomy): Eukaryota > Fungi > Basidiomycota > Agaricomycetes > Agaricales > Strophariaceae > Pholiota > Pholiota molesta. The sequence goes on along the minus strand of JACGCK010000162.1, from coordinate 89,478 downwards.
GAAGAATAGTAGCGCTCAAGCTAGAGGTACATGTATGTTAGCAATACGTCGGCATATAATACCACAAACTTCACCTGTCCATGCCCTGCTCGAATAGATCTCCTGTCGAGGAAACTGGGGCATTCGAAAGAATTTCCGCAATTTGGCTTTTCAACCAATTCGCAACATCAGATGCGTCCCAAGATGATGGGGGAACGACTGTTTCGACGTTGACTGTAGCTTCCACTTTAGCATATCTAATGAGTTCGCACTTGTTCAGCCACGAAACCAATGTCAGAGGTAAACAAAAAAATAACCTACATATTGTCGATTTCGGTTTGATATTGCACCAGTGCTGCTTTTCTCATAACGGTCCCCTTCCCAGCACGCGGAAGAGGCTTGTCTGCAGAGGCGATTAGGATCATCTCTTTGAATATCCTACTGAAAGCAGGGGCCACTCTGTTGGCTTCCTCGACAATTGGCCTATTACATTTTTGGCCGGTTAGACCAATAAGCAATAGAGCGTTTTTGTCAACTAACCAGAGCATGTTTCGTGTTTCGATGAGGGCTTTTTCGTTATTGATATCGATTTGATATGCCGGCTTTAATTCGACGAGTAATCCTGCCTGATCTCGTTCACGACCAAAGATAATAACACCCATCATACTGGACCAATACATCATTGTTAGCGTAGCGCCTCAACGATTTGAGAGCCGACGTACTAGGGACTGCTCATAAGAATATCTTCCATAGGCCCGGGCACCGTCTTTTCTCCTGAGGTATGTATGATGACATCGTCCCTTCTCCCAACGCTAAGCAAGATCATAGTTAGCTGGAAGGATTGAAAACATCGAGGAGTAGATACATTTTCCAGAAGTACGGCTTTGTTGGATGCGGAACAAAGAGATCTGAAGATGCGTATCCTTTGACGTCGGGCATGTTTTCAATAGACACTTGATGGGTTGGGGTGGTCTAAGCGAAGCATCAGTAAATTACCCATAACCCATAATATGACGTACCAGGAACTGTGCTTCATATGTTCCATCGCCTTGTGGGTCCCATCGGATGTTGGCTCTATCAGAGAAAGCCAAATACTCCCAATCTTTCTCATCGCCATCTTTCCGGAAGAAATGAGAAGGAGCGCCAAACTCCGTTGCTCCATAAACTGGGGTTATGTACACTCCTGATTCCGTCATGAAGTTCCCTAATTTCGATGGAACAGACCCTCCAGAGAACCCCTTTGGAGAGAGAAAGCAATTGAGTGAGCATTGCGAAAGGTGACGGAAATCTAATTATTCTTACAACGTAATCTAAGCTCGCTAAGAGCTCAACAGCCTTCTTGTCTTGGGCCCAAACTTGGAGTAGAGTCGGTATGATAACGAGGCCGTTACATTCAGTCCGCTTCATGTGATCCAAGATATTGTGGGGGGTGGGTATCATGGGCATCAGATGAGGCGCAGTTGCAGTAGGAGGAAACAATCCAACAGGAACCATTGCGTAAAGTGAACAAAGGGCCTGGGCTATTATGCCCAGTGTGTGGAAAGGTGGTAAAGCATGTCCCGACATCTTCAGGGGCACACTATAGGTGATCAGGTCAGTGACAGAGGCTTTTCGAATACACGGCGCGTCAGCACAGAGAAATCTGAAATCACACCAGTTAGACTCACGGAGGCTCGCCCAGTCGACCATAGACTTGAATGTCTGCGGGATCGTCTTTGGAAGGCCAGTGCTTCCCGATGAATGAAGATAAAGCAACACGTCGTCCAGACCGCGACGTGTACCAGAAAGATACTCTTGGAAAGGATCTTCGACTTTCTCGTTACCAAGTTTGGGGAAAATAGTTGAGATTGCGGGCACCTCGTCGATTTGGAGAGCGTAATTAGGGTCTGACAATGCAAGCTGCGCCTGAATATCGTCAATGAGTGATTGGAGAGTGTGCCGGGTAGTCAAAAGCCTGTGGCATGAGGTATCCTTCATTAACTTGATGATGGCTGCAGCGGTATTACGGGGCGACATTGGATATGGCTAAAAAAAAGCACATTAGGATATACAGGACCTCACATCGTGTTATCCACTTACGATGAAACCCGCTCGCGTGATACCAATTGTGATAGCCTGGTAGAGAAGACTGTCGGAGAGAGCGACAAATGCAATTGTTTGACGGTCGGGACCATTTCTTCCTGGTCGAATGTAATGAGCTACGCGATCGGTGGCCCGTCCAAATTCTAGGAATGAGATCTTGGTAGAAGTAGGTTTTCCATCTTCGGAAAAGGTGAAGATCGTCTCTGCAGGATTATGCTTGGTGTGAAAGTCGATGACCTCTGGAAGAGTGACCGAATAGTCCATGGGTGGGTGTTTGAGTTTGGACTGACTGTTCGCCATTGTTTGAGATAATCAACCGTAAGAACAAATGATAAAGTCTTGGAGGTTGAATAAAGACTTGAAGATGCGATTAAGCGCCTTTTATCATCCCCGGTTCAGGTGACAGGAGGCAGACCAAAATCGAAGATGATCTGTCTGATATGGGGAGAAGGCGCTGCTAATTATTTTTAGTCGTTTTGTAAGGATGACAAACTGAGCCGAACTGACCAAAGATGCCCGAACACTCCCCGAGCTCTGTCCAGTGTCTTGCGTGAAATTGCGTGAAAGGAATCTGGATGTTTAACGCCAGCTCTAATATTAATAGCCGTAAAACCAGGCATGTTCAGACTGGGCAGCATTAACGAGATAACATTACGCCCTATTATGCCACAAATCGGGTCTCGCGGCGCAACGGACAACATCATTGATTCAAGTCATGAAAATACATGAGAGCCTGATAGAAGCGTCTCCATCTCCGCGACTGGTAGATTCCATGTGTAGCCTAAGAGTGCATCATCGTTCCAAGTCCATCAGTAGATGTCGACCAACTCGAGAAGCCCGATCAGCCCAATACATAGCTGAATATACCTGAGCCATATTTAACGGAGGGCATGCACATTTGACGTGAATGGTACAGCAGCGTCGAGACCAAGCGAGACTCAATACTCAAATCATGCGGATCTGCAGGTTTGCATATGTATTCCAAGGAGTTGAAGTAGTCAGATCGACACAACGGCTTGCGGGAGATAAAGACCGCCTCACAGTGGCGGTCAAACTGGTCAAGTCGACTTCAGTGTCTCAATGCCTCGATCCAAGGATCATGATGCAGACCTCCTGTGGGTACGGTCAGATCGCATCTCGGGAATGATAGTGAACTCAGACAGCGAAGTAATCCGAAAGTAATCGTACCCAGTTTCTGTTCATTCATGGCTCTGGTTTTGCATCTTCCATTCAGCTACATCATCGGACCTGCTATCAAAGTTCCGTCAGAATATGTACCAGACCGAAAAAGATCGTAACTGTGAGCTAAGCACGGAGTCTTGTCGGTCCCAATGAAAGGAACCCTGTCACACCACCCCAGGTGGCCAGGTGGCATCAGGTCGCGAATGGCATCGGTGGGATCATGGAAAGGAGAGTGCTGTGCTCAAAGGCTGTGCTGTTTAACTTTCAGAATCAATGGGGAAGCGAAGTATCGTCACGCATGAGAAAATAGGTGTGAGAAAATGTTGCTATTTGTGACGACACGCTGCGCTCGCAGCTCAGCAGTAAACACTTGGTAAACACTCCCAGGAATCAAGCAGACTTGATTCTACGGATACGGATACTTAACTTCTGTAATCTGGATAGTGTAATTTCAGCCATAAATATAAGATACATCAGAGAACTGGACTCTAAATTCAAGTTTGGGGCCATGAGAAAGTTGCATCTTGCCTCAACCTTGCCTTCACATTACTTCAACATTATTTCGGGTGATAGATTGAGAACTTCAAGAGAAGGTTGGATTCAAGCGCTTTATTTCCCAAGTACAAAATATTTCTACATAAATAAAGTGAAATTTTTACAAGGCAAGTCAACAACCAGACAGACACGAACATAAAATAAAGTCCAGGTAGAAGTCGTTCTATTTCCAATCAGATACGTCGGGTCGAGGGTTTTTAATATCCTGACATGGCATGTTCAGCGCTCTCAGAACAGGGCGAGATATGCTCGAAGCACTCACTGTATTGGGCTCAAAGCCATCGCCTCCAAAGTTCATCTCTTCCCGAGTGACCAAAATGCCGCCGTGTCGAGATATTTGCGGATTATGTGTGTGCATTGTGCCACCGACGGATGTCAGTGGTACGGGGTACTCGGATGTGCTGTTGTCCACGTCAGAAATCTTCCTTCGACTGTTGAATACCACCATCATAGAATTGGAATAAAGTTTTGCCAAAGCACTGATTGCAGTTTGATAATATGTTGGAGAGCCAGGAAGGAAGTTCAAGATGAGGGAAACGACAGCAATGGTTGCTGTGAATGAAAAACTAATTTAGACACCATTGTTCCAGGATGTGCGAAATAAAGAACATACCTGTTAATACGCCCGTGCCAACCGTGAGTCGAATGATTCGAGCAACCAAATTTCGTGTTTCCGGAACTCCAGAGGCTTGTCTGGACCTCAGCTTTTAGAAAAAATGTGTACCTTTAGATCCCAGCAAATTATCTAAAATCGAAAAAAATTGACGCCACGTACATAATATGACATAGATGCTGCGATGAGAACGTCACATAGAGCGCTGCTCCCTTGCCAAAACTTCAAAAGTTTGATGAGAAAATATCGATAACGAGGGAAGTACGTTGGGACTCACTCCAATAACAATCAAGCTCTGCTTGTTTATAAAGTGGCTGAAGTTCTTGGCTAGTTTCAGTTGAACGCCACTGGTGATTGCACTCGCGAATTGTACAGTCGCAAACTGAAAGTAACAATAATGGTGTTAGCTTTACCGGTGAATATACTTGTAATTTATACGACGTACCAGCATCACGAGCGCGGCAAGGTATGGCTTCTGAGAAAGGACCTTGATGCGATATGCGTAAAATGTTTGCGCAATAAAAGCCACTTGGGTGATAATGGCAATCAGCATTCGAGGCGAGCGGGGATTTCTCGATTACGAATTTAATGGATCTAACACTCACCCAGTCCAGTTAAAACGCACACTGAGAACCACACAGTACCGACGTCATCGAGGATAGCCACATCACCAAACCCCGTTGCAAATGTACGAAAGGCGCTCTGAGTGAAGATAAACGTCTGCAGGCTTTCAATTAGGTAGTCTCCATAGACTAGAAACCTGACTTCTAGACGATCCTTCGAGAATGCGATGTGATAGAAATCTGTGGCGGAGACTCAGTGGATTGCAATTGAAGGTCGGCGCCTAATCTGGACTTACAAACTTGCACAGAAAGGACACCAAAAAGTCCCCAGTTCAAGAGATACCCCAGGAACTATTTCACAATTTCGATCAGTAAAATTCTCGTCGCTGAATAGACTTTTTTCTCTACCAGAGGACCCGCTCTATCGATTTGATGGGTTAGAACATCATTTAGACCACTGTGGCATGTAGACTCACATCCTGCTGAAGTCGGGCGGAGGTCCTGAGGACATTATGCCAGTAAGTCCGGTGAATGAGGGAAGACAAAGATACTGACATCACCCACCAGTATATAAGCCATAATAAGGACTCTCAGCCCTCAGTTTTGATCACATCTATTCGGACAAGGTCACAACCGTCCCATGCACTACGGAGAAATGGATCTATAATTAGATTAATATAAATATAGCTCGCGTCCGATGTCAGGACACTATGTATGGCTTCTATCTTGCCTCTATCTCCTCAGTCTCTCGACATCTTGCCAAGAATCCGATTGCGCTTACATATGGGGGCGACCCAGCAAATGTTATTGCGCTGGCCAAGAATTAGAATTGCGTTTCCATTGGTACGCAGGTAATATGAGATTGCGGCCAAATGGAGGCGTGCTTTGAAGAAGTTGATCAAAAGCAATCGAGATTGTGGTTTGACTAGCATCGTGGCTCACCGTGGTAGCTATCATTGTCTATCATCAAGAAGATACATCGTTGCGATCAAACGTACTGCTGAATCACACCCATGTGACATCACTTCCGTGTTTCCTTCTCATTACCTCTGAAAATAAGTAAACCTTGCTGTATTTAGAGCTGTATGGCATGCGTGCGTTGAGATTTATCGGTTGGATGTAACAACACTGATTGTAGTCTCACTAAAGGCCACGCATTTACGTGCTAAGGTCGAAAAATTATCGCATGACTTTTGGGAGAAACCACCACCACCACGGCGCCACCCATCAACATCACAGGTTTGGAACTGCAAATTATAGTTCTAACCAGGTCGGTTCGAACTAAATTTTGATCAAGACTGAGCCATCATGATTAGATTGTAAGGTCCATGAGCCTAAGCTTCAAATTGAGTGAGGTTAGTAAACAATATCTACTCAAGTCCATTAATACCGGCCCAGACTCGCAAAGTTATCACGCGAATATTTAGCCCTACACTGGAATTGATCTGTGTAGATGTTTCTTGGATGTTTCCTCGCAATTGTCGAGCTGGTCAGCTGCTCGACGAAACCGCTGTTCGCCATACTCTCGCAAAGGACGCTCGCGACGCTTGTCATCTTGTTGTCATCACTCTGCATGTGATCCGGACTTTTCAGACATGGAACTGAGAAATGGGGTTTGTCCCTTTACTCAATGTCCACGTCTCTCAGGCTCCCATTTGCAGAATCTCGACATTTTCTCATTGTCCGCCCTCCTACACACATATTTGACTATTTAGTGTGTCATTATTTACTTTTTTTGTGTACTGAGCCGTACTGTACTACATCGAAGAATCTGACAAAGCAGGTGTCTTGTTTTTGAGCCGACATCTTGCTATTTTCCAGGTAAAATTCACCTCTGCAACAGTCTGCAACTCACGAGTCTAGGCATCATTATGGCTGATTAGTAGAAATTACGTAACGAACATGCCTGAGTCTCTCGTGACCTCCGGCTAAAACGAAACCGTCGCCCGACCACTAATTCACAGCAACAAAAATGGTCTCTCTCATCGGAATACATGACTTCGTAAAATGCATGTCCCCTAACTACATTTCTTTCGTTCTTCCTATAAAGCTTCTCAGAACCATTAAGAATCATGTCTAGCACCGTCACTGTTGACATTTCGGATCGAATCGCCACGATTACACTCAATCGCCCGAAGACATTGAATGCCGTCACCGCAGAAGGTTCGCAGCGACTAGCTACCTTAGAAGCTGTCTGTTTCTCAAAACATTTATGTGGAACTAGATTATGATGCCTTTGCGAATGCCCTGCGAGAGATCGACGAAAGGGAAGATGTCTTAATCACAGTATGGCAAGGTATGTTGCTTCTACCATGTCTCCTTCTCTTGATTTTGACCCCACTGTCGCTATACTTAGCTACTGGAAAATGGTTCTGCGCGTGCGTTATAGACGTTTCGCAATATTCTTTGATAGAATAACTGCTAACGATGATGTTCAAGTGGAACGGATGTCAGACGCTCCGGTTCTTCGAAGGCCTTGGAATCAGTGGGTAGTGTGCGCAAAGCCCTAAAGAATAACGTCGTTAGCACCACTACAGATTGCGGGAAAGCGGCAAGCGATTTCTTTAGAGGAGTCAGCATCCCTTTTTATTGACTCATAACCATGAATGTCTAGCTCTACTCTCATAGCAAAATACTTGTCGCCGCTCTTAATGGCCCTGTGATGGGTAAATTTCTACCCTCTTTTCTCGCTATGGTGATGAGCAACTAATTCGCAAGTATTTTTTAGGAATCACCGCTGGTAATCTCCATAACTCGTTTCAAGGGGCTATAGCCTGACAATGATCTTTTTAGCTTTCCTCGGTTACTTCGATTTCATTTACGCTCTCCCAAATGCATGGCTAGCTGTCCCTTTTACTTTCTTGGGTAAGTGTATTTGTGCTAACTTTGAGAACTTATTGATTGGTTTATCATATAAACAGGCATCGTGGCGGAGGGAGGTGCCAGTGTTAGCTTTATAAATCGAAGTCAGTATTCAATAAGCAAAACCCTGTCTTGGTCTTGTTGACTTGTTCTATGAATATCAGTGGGCCTCGCTACAGCTAATGAAGTACTCCTCTGGGGAAAGAAAAAGACAGCCGATCAGCTGCTCACTTGTGGTTTTTATAAGTACGCCCAATATTGAGTTGACATTTTCTAACAACCTCTTACTGTGAAATTTTACAGCGAAATTTTTTCTGAACAAAGCACAGAGTCCTTCCATTCGGCCGTACGGGAGAAACTTCTTAACGAATTATCTGGACTTGATCCTACCGCAATTTTGGTAATGAAGAGCCTGATCCAACGAGGCATACACGAGAAGAACGATCCTGACGCCGTGAATCTCCGTGAAAGTTACGGTGGGTTTCCCCTGTGGTTTTCGTCATCCGCGGCGTAATACTGAGGCGATGATTCTAGCGCAAGCCGCACGCTTTGCAAGTGGCACACCCTATCAACAGTTTGCAAGGATTGCAAACAAGGAAATCAAGCACAAGCTATAAGCTAACTTCAAATGAATTGTATATTTTATTTGACATTATATAGTAAGGTTCATGGGTGTTCATCGGTAAGGCGCGTTCAAGTTAATTCAACACGTGAATTAGCTCCCGGCCCGATACCGAGCGCTAACAGTTGGTAAGCACATAAACTCATCTGAAGGAAGCCCAATAATTTGAGGGTCTGCGCGGAAAGCTGACAGAACATGACATCGTTGATGAAGAAGGATCGAGAGCCAATTATAAGTGCCGCAACATATTAGGCGCCGTGAAATTTCCTGAGATTAATGATAAGCGCGCTTAGCAAGTTGTAATGAAATCGGATGATGGGTCATCCACGGAAAGGACGAGCGACTGTTCACAGAACTGCACAAATATCATATACATTGGGTTCGGGGTCTCATTTTCTCCACTTTCGAAGCATTAATCGGATACCTTTTCTTTTTTTAACGGGAGGAAGGGGATCCGAGGATTTAAAAAGCATTGCGCCATGACCTCAGCCAGCATTTAGTTGCAAAAGCAGCATTGCGACACCAGAGATGATTGGTTCATTATGGCGGCCTTTGAGCCGCTGTGAGTAATAATAGACTACAACATACTATACTTAGACGGTGTATCAGGCTAAAGCCCCACAGGCCTAAATAATTATAAATTGTTAACGCCCAGGGTCTTTATCACTTGTTTAACACCTCGCATTTTCAATAGCTCATTTTCCAAAGGACGATAGCGCAAAGAGAAAGGTGAAATTTCCAGAGCAATTTGGACTTTCATTAAGGGATTATGCCAGTGGTGTCTATGTACAATAATGATTTCACGCAATGCCATCCAGTTCAGCGAATGCGAGTGAGTCTAATGTTCTTCAAGCCGCCTTCGCCTTCTCAGAGGTATCCAACCGGTCCTGCTCTTCCGGGTTCCACCCCTTCTCCTTGATTTCCTTGAGCACCGACTCAGCCACCTCGCGCTGGGCGATACCATCTTTGTTCTTGTAGAAGATGATCTCGCCCTCGTCCTCAATGAAGAGACATTGGCTGAATGACCGGTAGAGGGCGTAGAAGGTGGGCTAAGATTTTATTATTATCTAAATATGCAGTTTAGGGGAATTTGGGAGAAGCTTACCGTTGAATCGTAGTTGTAGGAATCGCCCAACACAGAACGGACGGCCTTGGTGATCTCAGGACCGTTCCCTGTATTTCAGAGAAGTCAGCGTCAAGTATCATGCTCTTTATAATAAATCTTACAGAATGGAGCCCTCAAGAAGAAGTCTACAAGGGTAGAGATTGAGTGAAGGAATGAAGGAGATTACACTGGAGACATACGGTGCGCGACGTGGTCGTGGCTGATGTTGTGGAAGAAGAACCTGCCCATCCAGCCAAGAAGGGGCCTGTCGACGGTTGCGGCAGCTCCGCGAAGGAAAGACCATTCTCCTTTCCTGTAGTGAGGGATAGTGGGGTCAGAGTGGTGCAAGAATGTGAACATGACAATCCTATCAATCAAGGTGGTGAGTGCTTATTTCTCGTTAAGAAGGGACAAAATATACCAGTGGTTAACGAGCTAGAATAAATCATTGAGAATCACTTATTCAAGAGCATGTTATTATCAAACACTTACAATCCAAGGAACCAAGTAATTCCACAAGAAAAATTCACGACCCATATAGTAGAGCCAGGACGACATCGCGAGCAGACCAAGATCGGACATGAAGATATTGAATCCTATACAATAATTAGATGCAAGCCTTCCATTGGGGATGATAAAACATACGCTGCTCTTTCTTGAATAATGGGGACATGGGATTAAAGTGATTGGTGCCGGGAGGGTACATCGGAGAGCCCATGGTGTTATTCCTAGCAATATCTCAAGGTCAGAGAAAAGCTGCTAATTTACATAGCAAGATAAATAGTTACGCAAGGTAAATCCACCAGCCGCTGTACAACCACACAAAATTAGCAGCTGTAGATCGATGCCTACGTAAAAAGAACTCACAACGCCTGCATGATGAAGAGCCTGTACGCTGTGTAAATGGGGGTCTCTTCGAAAAGCTCTTCGTAGTCAGCTTTCTTGACAGTCTTCTCGTCCGCGAGTTTGAATTGGCTACGAGTGTACGGGACGTAGTTCTCGTCGCGCTCCATGGAAGCAGTTGCTTTCTATCAAGTTCATGTATAGGTCATTGGTCAAACTAAATTGCACAGGACACGCGAACTTACATGATGAGCATGGTGGGTTGCGCGCCAGGAATAGTAGGGGATGAGGAGCCACTAGAAAAATGTGAGAAATGAAGAGCTCAAGAAGTAAAAATACAATACTTACGGTATGCAGGAAGAAACCGACGATGTTGTTGACCACGTTGTTCTCGAACATAGAAGTGTGGCCAGCATCATGGCCTAATGCCACTTATTAGCCGACGCGAAGCGTTAGCTGATCTACCCGAAGACAGCACTTACCGAGACAGAAAATACCAGCATTGACCATACCCTGCACCCACCAGTACGACAGCCAAAGCGCCGTTTTCACGGCCGTCTTCTGAAGATCGCCAGTGACATAGCCCCCAAAGTCAGTCGCCGCCCAAGGTGTGATAGAGGTAGCGAACTTGTATAGAAAGAGGGTGAAGACGATATCACGGACGATGTAGAGCGCTGCTCTAGGTTCGTTCTCTGCGACAATTGTCAAAAGGTGGTCGTTGGGTAGAAATCAGAGAAATAGGTCATACTCTTAAGAAGGTGCTTGGGTACAGCGTCATGAATTTCCTTCAAGCTTACAGTGGGAGGAGCGAAAGGCCTTTTCAGTCTAAACGAAATGATAGCAACAATGAGCAATGGAATATTATCAGCGTCAAATAATCACCCTCACCTTGCCTCATATTCGGGCCCGTTTCGAAAATACATCTTGAGAAGTAATGGAAAGGGCAAAGAGAGAGAGAGTTCCCAGTGACAAAAATTGCACGGGATAATGTCCAAGGGGGATGGGATCAACGTCTGTTCCTATTCAACTCCCTATAAACCATGTTTGCCATACCCTAGTAATGGAGCAAGAGTAGATACCCGCTCAGAAGAGTGATCAAACAGAATTTACGACCGGGTCGCGGTAGTTTTTTTCTTTGCATGGAAGGTGGTTCTCCTTCGGCACAGGGTATATACAGTAATACACTTGCTTCCGCAAATTTGACGTGGTAAGATTGGGTACTCTGGCTCTGGTTAATTTGCCCGTAGATCAACATTGCCGGACGAAGGTGCTGAGATCATGAGGATCCGGATTTGCGCCGATGTCGCGTTAACTGTGGCTGAAAGGGATGCGGACAATGTCCTATTTTTCTTGATACTCAATGGCAGCTTGTATCGAAAAGCTTCAATACCAGTTCAAATTTTGAAGTCATTTTTCTGTCTCCCATTGCGAAAGTGGCGGGTGAATCGATTTTTCATGGGCCGTAAAGGATTTCTAATCATTAGAATTACACTGATGATAGATAGTTCGAGCCTCACCCATTGAATGCCAACTAAACTCGGATCCGCGAACAACGATCATTGGAGGTACCGTATTGACACCAGTGCGTCTGCGGCTCACCACAAGCTCCGTATTGATCTTTATTTGTCTACTACTCTTTCTGGATTCCAGCCAAATTCAGCATTAGACTAGAGGCTTTAGCGCTTCAGCCATCGCCCACAAAGCTCGAAAGCTTGAATATCACATGGAACACTCCAATTAAGAACCAAGGTATACTTACCGCTTTCTTTTCTTGCTTCTTCCTGAGGGGCACTCCGGGTCAGTTGGACGCAATCTTGTGAAAAGCAACTAACGTTAAGAGGCCGAACTCGGAGTATGAGTATTGAAATTAACATAAATTGGCTCACTTCTCGCAACTTCCAAGGAGTCCCTTCGAGCCAACCGAGTCTCAATGAAATAGCCTCGTGCCAATTACATATCGTAGCGTGAATTATCAGAATACCCACGACACTAGTGGGCATCTATCACCATTATTCATTGAACAGATTTTGGTTTGTGTATAAGAAAGTAACAATTGTATCGAGATTGAACTCTCCAAAAGTTCGGCATTTTTATTAGGTTCTTCTGCTTTTAAGGCTCATGCACATGATGCACCCGATACTCTTCTAAGTAAGCAACATCTTCTACGCTCTAACTTAAACTTCAAGCTTTTGGTAGCCAAGTTCCACCTGTAGAATTCCCTACTGGCCTTCGTCGAACACATCATCAACCCGGAACACTTCGACTATCTGTAAATATGCAGCAAAAAGTAAAGTATTTAATGGAGAGCGTCGCCGAGGATTCTGGAAAAGAGACCATGAAGTGTTCTCCTTCCAAAAATGTAATATGTGGTGGCACGTTCTATAAATAGACATGCACTTGATAAAGCGAGGGCAAGCGCTCAACGTTTCAGCTTCAGCTTAGTATGACCTACCACTGAATGTGACGAAATGTATTGAATATCAAATAATATCGGAAAAAGAGATCCAGGATTCCACTAACCGTCCGATAGCTCTTACATATTCACAACACTGAAAGAGTCGGACATCCGCTCTCCATCATCGAACATCCCTCAAACCTCAAGGAACACTTCATCGAAGTGAGAAAAAAGAGTAAATAAAACAATATAATCTAAAAAACACAGTCAAATAAGAGGGAGAGAAAGAAACATAGACATAACCAAGGCGTAAATAAAAGTCGAGCCGAGACGCAAAGCAGAGGCCCCCACGAACGCAAGAGGATCCGCCAAACGCACCCTTCTGCCTCCCAAGGATTCGGCGAGCGGTGTCATCGTGTGCCAGATCGTTCGAGCACTCCTCAGACGCTCTCGCTTTTGCCTCCATGAAAAAGAATAGAGACATCCGTACTCCACCAATCGCTCGCATCTCGCTCTCAACAGCCTCACCGCAGTCTAACCAACACATACATCTTACGCGACCCCCAACCACGTCGCGCTCCTACATCCATTCCATTTCATACTACAAAGTTGGTCCGTCATACCTTTGGAAGGCGCAAATGTGGATCCTTCCTCATCTTGACAAACATAGCATTTTAAGCCCGGGCAGCTTCCTTGGCTTTAGCAGCCATCTACAAAACAATGGGTAAATTTCTTGATCATGAACAGAGGCAAGGGCCAACGTACCAGGTTGAGAGCAGAGCCAGCCTTGAACCATTCAATTTGACCCTCGTTGAAGGAGTGGGCGAGCTCGATCACCTGCAAGGTAAAATGTTTACGTATCAGCAAACACGTACAAAATGGAAAGTATAGACGCTCACGTCTTGGGTTCCGTCGGTGTGCTTGGCAACCATGGTCAAGTTCTTGCCAGGAGCGAAGGTATCAAGACCCAGGATATCGACCTTGTCGGTGCCCTTGACCCTGTTGTAGTCCTCGGGGTCAGCGAAGGTGAGGGCAAGCATACCCTGCTTCTTCAAGTTGGTCTCGTGGATACGGGCGAAGCTGCGGACGATGACGGCGAGACCACCGAGGAAACGGGGCTCAAGGGCAGCGTGCTCACGCGACGATCCCTCACCGTAGTTGTGGTCACCGACGACGACCCACTTGATCCCTTTGTCGCGGTAGGTAGCAGCAACTTTGGGGACAGGACCGTAAGTTCCATCGAGTTGGTTCAGGACGTTGTTGGCCTCGCCGTTCTCAGCGTTGATGGCACCGATGAGGCAGTTCTCTGAAAGGAATATTTAACCAGTGACTCAAATGACGACGTTGACTAAGTCACTCACGGGAGATGTTCTCAAGATGTCCACGGTATTTCAACCAAGGTCCACCAGCAGAGATGTGGTCAGTGGCTAGTTAGGGATGTCAACGACCGATTTCCTTCAATTGAAAGATAGGACACATACTGCACTTGCCAACAACCTTAATCAAGACAGGGCAGTCCTTGGGATCTTTGCCATCCCAAGGGGGGAAAGGCTTGAGGAGTTGAAGACGGTCGCTCTTGGGGTCAACCTTAACCTGAACGTTGGCTCGGTCGGGGGGAGGGGGCTGGAAGGTGTTCTCGCCAGCATCATATCCACGGGGAGGAAGTTCGTTGCCTGTGGGAGGAGAGAACTTGAAGGACTTGCCAGAGGGAGTAGGAATGGAATCAGTGAGAGGGTTGAAGCAGAGGGTTCCAGCGAAGGACATGGCAGTGACAATATCAGGGGAAGCGACGAAAGCATGGGTAGCGGGGTTAGCATCGTTACGGCCAGTGAAGTTACGGTTGTACGAGGTAACGACTAGGAGATACGAAAGATAAGCGTCAAGCGGTTTAGATTAGTTGGATATACACACTGGTGTTAGGCTCGCCCTTCTTAACGTCTTTCCTGTCCCATTGTCCGATGCAAGGTCCGCAGGCGTTGGCAAGGACGATACCACCAGCGTTCTCGAAGGTCTCAATCTGCCCGTCACGTGCGATGGTAGCCCTAACTTGCTCACTTCCGGGGGTGACGGTGAACTTCGACTTGAACTCGAGACCAGCCTCCTGAGCTTGCTTGACGAGCGAAGAAGAGCGCGACATGTCCTCGTACGAAGAGTTGGTGCAGGATCCAATAAGGCCAACCTTGATTTCATCGGGCCATCCGTTCTTCTTGGCCGCTTCAGCGAGCTTAGAGATGGGGGTGGCAAGATCAGGAGTGAAGGGACCGTTGATGTGGGGCTCGAGCTCAGAGAGGTTGATTTCGATGACCTGGTCGTATGGGGCACCTTCATCAGCCCTGAGGTTGTGGGCGAACCGTTGAGCGTAGTCGGCAATTTGATGACGCTTGGTAGCCTTCAAGTAGTCGGTCATGCGGCTGTTGAAGGGGAATACCGAAGTGGTAGCACCAATTTCAGCGCCCATGTTGCAGATAGTAGCCATACCAGTGCAGCTGAGGGATTGGACACCGGGGCCCTTGTACTCGACAATAGCGCCAGTTCCACCCTTGACAGTAAGAATACCTGCAACCTTGAGAATAACGTCCTTGGGAGTAGTCCATCCGCCGATTTTGCCAGTAAGGTTAACACCGATGACCTTGGGGCACTTGAGTTCCCAAGGAAGGCCGGCCATAACGTCGACGGCGTCAGCACCACCAACACCGCAAGCAATCATACCAAGACCTCCAGCGTTGGGGGTGTGGGAGTCAGTACCGATCATGAGACCACCGGGGAAAGCGTAGTTTTCGAGAATGATTTGGTGAATGATACCAGAGCCGGGTTTCCAGAAACCAAGGCCATACTTCGCGGTGGCTGTGGCAAGGAAGTCGTAAACCTCCTTGTTGAGAGACATAGCACGGGCGAGATCCTTGACGCCGCCAACCTGAGCTTCGATCAAGTGGTCGCAGTGGACGGTGGTGGGCACGGCGGCGGTGTCCATCCCGGCGGACATGAATTGGAGCAGAGCCATCTATAATTACATACGTCAGATAATGTGATACACCTGTGACGTCGACACGATATACCTGGGCGGTAGCATCCTGACAAGCAACTCGCTGTGGAGAAAGATGAATAAGAAAGTCAGACAATTAGTTAGACAAGACTTGCATCGGGGCGGAGTTTGAGGTAGCTAGTGCCACGGACGATATCCTGATTGACAGGGTCGTCAAGATGACCGTAGAGGATCTTCTCGGAGAGAGTCATAGGGCGGTTAAGGCTGATAATGACCGTGAGCTGTGTTCTGGAATTGAAAATGAAATCACGTACCGCTCGCGGATGATAGCGAGGTTGTCTTCGATGCGCTGGTAGTTGATGTAGGCATCCTTTTCGAAGAGAGACATGGGGACTTTGGTGTCACCGATGCGGGGAACAGCGGTGGCCATGCCCTTAGCGGCTAGGCGCTGAAGGGCAGTGACAGCACTCGCTGTCTTGCTATGGATGTTGAGCATCGCGCCAACAACGACGAGGAGCGAGCAGGATGGGGTTGCAGTGCAAGGAGGAAGCCGGAGACAACAAAATATTTATGCACAGCAGCCACGTGAAATCTACCAATCACACCGCCCAAATTATCCATCGCCGCATCTTTGTTCCCGCTCTGCCGCCGCCTCGCCACCCTCATAGCGTCGCATATCTTGTCATTACAATTGCATATATTACTTCAGTCTTTTCGCGTCCGCCAGCATCGCTCGTATCTCGTCTGCCATCCCAAACCCGTAATCTGCCTTGGTCATCTTCCTCTCCAGCACCTTCGCATTCCGCACAGCGTCAACGCACACCTCGTGCTGTTCCGTGCCGCGCTCCAGTAGGTCATCAGGATCACCGCCAGAAATCAGCCTCTCTGACGCGCCGACCTTGCCGAACGTTTCGCGCACCTCGTCCCACACCGCAATCCGCGTCGTGCCCATCACCTCTCGCACTTCTCTTGCAAAACCAGCTTCGGGTTTCTTGGTCAAGCTCAAGATGTCTGTGCGAAGGGTATCGACATAACCCTCGACGCGTTTCCCCTCTTCCCTCAACACGTCCTTTAGACTAGGCGCCGTTTCCGAACGGAACGTCGAGACCTGACAACCAACAGATAATCAGTATCATCTCAAACAAGCACGAATACAAACATACCAAGTCGATGTAGCCCTCGCACAGCCATCCCAGTGCAACAGCGCGATTGACTTTCTCCTGCACTTTACGTCGCTTCTCTTCGTTGCTCCTATGTATATCTTCTAAGCGCGTATCATCGACCAGCGACGCGTTGCCCGATAATATTACACCTTGCTGTTGACGTGCCGCTGCTCTTCGTCGCGACACAGACACAAGTGTTCGCCTATCAGCCGTCATCACACACAAAACGACCAGGTTAGCATCCTCTGTTACGCCTGCAAAAGCCTCTCATGCTCAAGCACTTACTTCATTTTATCCAGCCCAGCCTTGTCCTTCACACCGAGACGCCTAAGCACATCCTCGAGCCTCTTCTCCACGCCATGCGCCTTCGCCTCTACCTCCGCATGCTCCGCCTCGCTTTCGCGCTCGCGCCGCACAACTCTCCGATGATGGGCATACAAATTCTGTCACGGATACAAAAATAAATCAGCTCGTGAGTGTTCCAAAAACTGCTCCACTACTGTCTCAATCTACGCGAGCGAGGTAGCAGAGATAAGACACCAACGTCTGAGCACTGCTACCTTCCGACCTCCCCTTATTCTCTAGCGCCATCCCTGGGGCTTGGACGTTATGCAGGTGAATAGTTTGACCCGACCCTGCCTTTGATGGGCACGCCAATCTACGCCAACACGGACCACGGAACGGGATGAGGCGCGTCCGTGTGGGGTCCGGTCTCGGGTGTTGTTATACCCGAACGGTGCCCTGGATCAGAGCCGCGATCACGATCACGATCACCGCTCTTCAGCGCTTGCGGCTCCAGCCTCCTGCAGCGCTCAGCTTCAAAGATTTCTAGGTCCTGAAGTTCATCTAAGGCTACCACGCTCATTGTCCACGGCCCAGCCAGTGAGCTCCTTCGCAATGCTTGCGGGTGCAGCCAGCAGCCAGCATCACAAGAACAAGCCAAGCCTTCGAAGTTAAATGGAGCCAGGTTGCATGCTACTGAACGCGAAGAATAAAGAATCAGTACTCACAGCGAGTGCATTAGTCGTGTGCGTGTATTTATATGTGCTCCTATTCGAATTCGTGATAGGGGATCTTGCAAACTGAGCAGTACATAACTCTTGAATTGGTGTATACCAAGAATTGTTCGTTGACGACATACATTTTCATTAGGCGTTGCTGTCTCGTGAACAATAGATTGAAATTCGCGCATCGCAGCGCTAAATTCCTTGCTGTATTCTCCTTCAATAAATATATACAACATCTGCTCTTGGATACGTACCGTAAATCGCGAACCATCGCTCCCATCCCTCTCCTCTCCCCATCACCCGGTCCAAGTCTCGCAACCCTGACAGCCTCGCGCTTCTCCAAAACACGCAAAAGAAGTTCAACGCGCCGTTTATCCTCCAACTGCCTCGTGAGGTCGCGTTTCTGCTTATCTACAAGCCAGCATCAGTTTCTCCAGTGAACTCTGAACCGCTTGAGCAGCGTACCTATTACTCCGATACGTGCATTCTCCACCCCGTATTCGCGTTGCGCGCTCTCCAGGCTGCGGTATGCAGCATCACGTTGGCTCGTTGCCACCGCCCGTGGGTCGTCGAGAATGTCTTCCACTTTCGCCGTGTGTAGTACCGCACGCGCCTTGATGCGCGACTGGGGCCGCGCCGACTTGGCCTGTGCATGTTCCTCTCGTGCTCTACAGTACACATTACATTCAGCCCCCAAAAAATGAAAAATGAAATGAGCAGAGAAGCGCACCCACCTAGAAATACACGCCCTCACCCTCCGCGCCTCCTCCCTTCCTACAAAGTGCACGCTCAAAAACTGAAGCGCATCGCGCAAGGTGTTTCCGTCATCCTGTGATTTCTGCGTCCCACTTCCACTATGTACGCGCTTTCCACCGGTCGCCTCAGGAGTCGGACGGTTCATGATCCGTGTGAAGTCCTCGAGTGTAATCGCAGAGGGCATGCCGAGGGCTAGGAAGTGGTTGTATGTCCGTTCGTCATCGTGTGCGGCATTAGAGATGGATATAGGTTCTGGTGTGCTTGTAGATTTGGATGAGCTGGCGTTTCTTGGTTTGATGTTTGAAGAGGATGCGGTGGATTTGGAATTTGAGGTGTGGCCGCTTCGATGTATTTCGCGGCGGCTTGAGGACGCAATAGGTTCTCCTGTGCGCCTGAATTTGCTGGTAAGATCACTCATGATGGCAAAAGAGATGCCAATCTAATAGAAAATAGCTAGAGAGATCATCGATTAAAGAGTTCTACAGACTCAATTGAAGAGGTCACATCGTGCGAGAAACAAGAGCATGCATCACCTGACGTGACTGATGGCGTTCAAGCGCGCTTAAGTGTCACCGAGAACTGGGCTGTCGTCAATCATCAAGCTCAAGTCCCAATAGAGATTGGTCGACTCCCTCTTAGGACTCGAAATTTGATCCTAAAGTAAAAGTGTATCTAGAAGAGGCACGGCAAGCAGTAGGTAATATTCTACTCAAATAATATCCTTATTTTACAACTTGGTTTGTCGGTTTCGAGAGTCATGACGCTTTCTTCGGCCCACTTTGCGCCTACTTCAATACAAGACATGTCATCGATGAAGATATACATCGCGACTACGGCTATCATTTTTTTATATCTAGCCATCATCTCAAGGGAAACTCAACTTAACCGACTTGGCCGCAATCATCGCCACCAATATCTTCGTCTCTCCCATAATCACCAGCCGCCCATCTCCTGCGAACACCATGTTTGCTGACACGCTGCCTATAAAGAACTTTCCAAGCAGTATTCCGGAAGGCGAGAAGACTTGGGTGCCATCACCACAGCCGGTGTAAACATTGCCTTCTGAGTCCAATTGAACTCCATCTGGGATACCAGTATCGACATAAGCGAAGATGCGTCGATTCAAGAAGACCTGCGTCTCAGGATCGACGTCATATTTATATCTGTAGTGAATGGTAGTTTAGAGAAACGAATAAAAGATCGAGAGACTTTAAGCACTTACATGGTCGCAGGCGCCGTGAGATCGTTTCCTAGGAGGCCTCCATTAGCACCTGTGTCCGTCCTAAAAAAAAAAAGAGCGCGAATTGATAGTCTAGAACTCTGGGTTAAGACAGATGAACGTACACATATGCTGTCTTTCCATCTGAAGTAAACGCAACGCCATTGCATTTGTTGAAGTCTGTGGCCACTACACGAACGTTACCCGTAGCAGTGTCAAACCGATAAACCTGGTTTGGCAGAACCGGCGGGGGTCGAAAGTCAAGAAGGGAGCCATATCTATGGGGAAAAAATAGTGAGTGCTTCAGAATTGATATAAATGTTCTGCATCGACTACTATACTCACGTTACATCCGTAAAGAAAAGGGCACCACTCGTGGGATGGATTTTGATATCATTCAACGAATTAAATTGTCTGCCAAAGAAATTATCCAGCAGGACGGTAGCATTATGCGGCGCATTCGGGTTGACCAGCGCAATCGAAGGTGGTAGCGGCCCGCGTCCGGAATTGATGAGAACTAAGGAAGAATTGAAGGGTCCCGTGCCACCGTTCGTCATTTGGATGGTGTCGGGAAGAACAAGCTGAAACGGGAGAAGCGTTAGTGGTTGATGAGAAAGGGTAGTTTTTCATGGGAAATACGATGTAGGCAAGAACGATGTTCCCCATAAATATAGTATCAACATCTCGCTGGGAATTAGAAATGCTCACCTCCGTCACTGGAACCTGGAAGGCTTTACCCTCATCGCCTGGTTTGAGGCTTTGAAAAGAAGTTTCTACATCCTTCATGCTGATTTTCCCAACCTTGTTGTTGTGATTTATATCGCTATTACCGAGAGGTCCACCATCGTTGCTGGCAAAGAACACTTCATCTAGCTCCGGAACAAAGATGGGAGCCTCATGAGCAAAGGCAAACGTGTCATTGGAGGCGACTATGTGAAAGGAAGGATTAGGTCCAAGGATATCGAGGAAGGCAGGGTCGAATATTTGGAAAAACGGTGGAGTTGTGGACGTTGGATTGAAGAATTGCGTAAAAGAGTCATTTCGGAAAGGTCCATTCTGACCTATAACTGCAATCGAAAGGGGATCGATAAACTATCATATAACATCAGCCACTTGTACCACAAAAAGGGTATTAAGAGACTCACCACTGACTGAGGTGGTAATTTTCGTGCCGTCGCAGCTTCATTTCTGGCCATAGCAGCGAATGCCTGTTCCCAGCACAGTACCAAACTTACTAGAGTCTTTGTAAATTTCATGCTTCACAGGGAAAGATAGAAGATGGTGGCTTCAACCAACCTTCAGTATTTTAATAGGAAAAAGAAAAACGCTCCACCTGATCTAAAATTTACGCGACTAAAAAGAAGTGCGCTCTTCTTTAAATGGTAAGTACATTTCCAGACATTTCCCCACAGCAAGCTGTAGAAATCGAACCACTCATGAAGCGAGTGTCGCAAGTTATACTTAGAACTGATGAGAACGATCTGAAAATGAGCATTAATGTCAACAAAAAAAGTTGAAGACTTTGACGAAGTTTGAGGAGCGGTCACTCTCTCCGCCTTTCAGAAGTTGAATCGCTTTGCAGCATCATAATTGATTGGTCATGCCAAGGGTACGCCCTTAGCATGATTTTCCTAAACACGCTTTCAACCAGCGTCATGTTGCGTCAATACATCCCACTTCTAGTTTACCTTGGGAAAAGGGTTCAGTCAAACAAGTGTCGCATGTCTGATGTGGGGCGAACGCACTGAGAACAAAATTTATTGAAAGGGTGTCCATAGTCTTGACGAGGGCCAGCGATAGATCGACTTTCAGGGAAAGGCAGTATTACTTATCTCCCTTGACGCTGCAATCATCGCCACGAATACTTTCTTCTCAGCCACGATGATGAGGCGCCCGTCCCCAGCAAGGATCATGTTCGGGGGGGACCGTTCCGATAAGGAATTTACCTATGAGGGCCCTCTCCTAGAGACCATACTTGTACACCGTCGCCACAGCCTGAATGGACCTTTCCTTCTGCATCGACCTGGATGCCGTCAGGACCCCCCGCATCTGCATAGGCGAATGTGCGTTTTTTAGAAAAGAAAACCTGAGTTGCGCGATTGACGTCGAAGTTATATCCGGAAGATGAGGATGTCGACGCTTTAGATTGATACTATGAGGGTCGAATGGTAAGAATAATTTCGCACACATAGTCGCAGACTCTGTTGTGTTATTCTTCAAGAAGCCACCTCCTACACTTATCAAATCTATTCAATTTAAGAATGCGCGATTAGCGACGTCAGAATACGGGGTAGGCATATTGAACACCCACATGTAAGCAGAACTGCCATTAGGAGAAAACGCAATGCCATTGCACTTGTTAAAATCGGTGGACGTTACCACGCGGACAGTGGCTAAACAGGATTAAACCGGTACACTTGTTTTGACATGAGCGGCGGAGGGCGGAAACGATTGAGGAAGACGCGTATCTACCATGCGTTTGCACACATACCAAAGAGAGTGAGGTTGAAACTAGCAGGTAAGACGGGAGGGAGTTGGCTGTACGACATACACAAAGTCTGTGATAAAAAACGCGGCGTCCTTCGGATGAATTTTAATATCGTTCAGCGAAGCAAATTGTCCCCCAAAGAAATTATCTCGGAAGCACTATTGGATTGTGAGTAGGCCGCGGGCCGCGGCCGGACGTAATAAGGGCTAAGGAAGACATGTATGGCCCCATGCCTCCGTTCATCATTTGAACCGTGTCTGGAAGAACAAGCTACTTATTCCATGGGAGAGTATCACAACGATGGGGATCGAGAAGATGATACACATTTAGCGAGGGGAGCTTGCGTGTACTCGCGCGAACAAAAGTTGAATACACTCACCTCCGTCACTAGAACGTGCAATTGTCGTCGACTCTTGAAAGCAGCCTCGACATCTTGCATGCTGACCTTGCCAGTTTGATTGATATGGTTCATATCGTTATGCCCTAAGTCACCTTAATCGTTGCTTGAGAAAAATATTCTTCTGTTTCGGCAACGTAAATCGGCGCTTCATGTGCGAAAGTAAAGCTCGGATTGAATGCAATTTCGTGGAAAGAAGGGTTGAGCCCTATAATATCGAGCAAGGCGAGACCAGATATCTGGAAGTTGTCTGGAAGAAAGACACCGGCAAAAAGTTGCGCGAAGCTTTCACTTCGGAAGTGTCCATTAGGGCCCAGCACCGCGAAAGATAGAGGGTCGACGAACTGTAAATAGTTGGCAAAGCCCAATGGTTAAAATCTTCGATAAACCTGTTTTCATAGCTGACTGCAAGGAGGGAACAGGAATTTATACTGTACAGCATCTCACACCTTGCCCACACCATTTTTTTTCAAGATGATCCCTTGCTGAAATTCCAAATCCGATTGCGCGTCAAGGATGCACTCGATGCAACTTCTGCGCCAGATATACACTTCGCGAGCTAGTGCAGTCTTCCAACGCGTCACGATGACACGAGGGGCGGCATTCATTGGTAAACTCCTGATCTGACCAGGGGTTCGATGCGAAGGTATCATTTTCGCTGACATTCAGATAACGGGGGTCTAAAACTTGTGATAAAAAGACGGTAAGTTAGACTGGAGGAATCAAGCTTCAAATTCAAAGATGGATCGAGCCGCACCTCAAGAGAAAAAGGAAGAGATCACGAAAATATCGTGAACAAAGTTTGAACAAAGTTTCTCTGGGAACATCGATGCAGATCTGCAACGTCAAAGGATGTACAGCGTCAGCTTAATCGAGTTTTGAGGTGAAGCTTGAAGCATGAAGTGCGGAGAGCTTAAGATAATTTGAAGGCTAAATGAAGCCGAGGCTGAATGAAAGAATCAAAGCGATAGACATTCAAGGAGTCAACTAGTCAAGGACTGAAGTAACTCAAAGTAAGTGCCAGTAATGATGGTACTTAGTATGGGGCGAGGCCAAAGAGTGACCGTGGCTTTTTGTGCGTTTCAAGATTTCTCACAACACGACCATCGGTTCTTCCTGGAATCATGCTCAAAAACTCGCCGCTGACCATATTCCTCGTAATCTACGGTCTAAATACCCTTGAAATCGTCTTCTATACCAGCATCTTTACTGCCTAATCTGTCGTACGGTACGGTACGGCGCCCAATCGAAGCAGACCCTAAACCTGTTCTGGTCCTGGACGAAGACTAGCCGGAAAAGCCACGGTGCACTGAAACTTGTGGGGCGCGCTAAACAGATCATCTGTGCCACCAATGTGGTAGATATCAAACCAAACGGTGGGAATGACCAAGATCTCGAGGTGGATATACGGCTGATCTTGGAAAACAAAGCCACCTTGAGGCAACTCAGATGGCAGACTGTTGATGGAAGACAGTGACGTTCTCACCTCGTGGAACTTAAACGACGTTGTTCTGGAAGGAAAGGACTTTAACTCGGTTTCTGAAACGTCCCACCGGAAAACCTGAGTGTCAGCGGTGAGTACCTCCGAACTCACTTTCCTTTGCAATTTTAGATCTCTCTGTAGAACGTGAATTTACTTATTGCCATCAGGACTTGATCAAGACAATCTGAGCTGCATCATTGCTGCCGCCGCCTCGTGTTCGATAATTTCCGCCTACGCTGATAAGCCCTACGTCCGCTTAAGACTTTCTCAAAGAACTCTCGACAAATCATCCATCCGTCGCCTTATAGATTCCTCCATGTTATCGGACAGATTTCCGATGGCATCGATGTTCCAAGTCAGCGCCGCCTGTTTCTTATTTTGTGTCGGCCCAGTGCGCTCAGAGGATACACCATTTCTATAAACAGATACAAGGGGCAATGGGAATTCAGCGATCCTGGAGAGAATCTGAGTCCTAATCATCCTACTTTTGACTTAAAAGAGCCAACCATTGCAATTTCCGTGGGATCCAGCGCCAAACTTCTGTCTTCTTGCTCACATTGTTTCAAGGCGGCTCATACCCTTGCTACGTCCGAAATCTCATTTTCGCGCCGACCTATGGGACTGCCATTGACCAAGAAATTTCCTGGAACGAAAGGCGTGCGATGGTTTAATGTTGCAGTTCTCGTTATTACACCTCTCACTGCGCTCTATGGATTGTACGCCACCAACATACGTCGAAGCACTGGGATTTTTGCAGGGATATATTATATTTTCTCTATGTTAGGTGAGAAAGCATTGACTATCATGACTTATCAAGCCCAGGATAACTTATGACGCACAGGCATCACTGCTGGTTAGTGATGCGAGCGATATGATTCTAGACCGTCATCTCTAACGGCAATTATTTAGGCTATCATCGCCTATGGTCCCACCGTTCATACAATGCCTCCCTTCCTCTTCAACTCTTTCTTCTGGCCGGAGGATCAAGTGCCGTCCAAGGGTCGTGCTATTGGTGGGCTAGAGCCCACCGCTCCCACCACCGCCATACCGACACTGACTTGGACCCGTACAACGCCAATCGCGGCCTGCTCTGGACCCATATCGGTTGGATGATTTTTAAATCGGAACTTCGTTCCGGTCCCGCAGACGTCTCCGACCTGCGGCACGACCCCCTTCTGCAATGGCAGCACAAGCACTACTTCCTTCTGCTCGTTATTTTTGGATACGTGCTGCCCTCAGCTATTCCAGGACTATTCTTCGACGACTGGTTAGGCGGCGCGTGCTTCGCAGGAGCGCTGCGCCTGACCATCGCACATCATGTCAGTCTCCGCGGTAATTTCTCTCAAGTATCACACGCGCTAAACCTCTCCAGAGCACTTTCTGCATCAATTCCATCGCTCATTGGCTCGGAACAGCGCCATATGACGACGTACAGACACCCCGCGATCATCTGCTGTCCGCGATATTGACAATGGGGGAAGGCTACCACAACTTTCACCACCAGTTCCCAATGGACTACCGCAACGCATTTCTCTGGTACCAATACGATCCAACGAAATGGTTCATCGCACTTTGCGGGAAGGTTGGCCTAGCCAACCACTTACGCATGTTCCCAAGTAACGAAATCTCCAAAGGACGCTTAGCGATGGAGTTGAAAAAGCTCAAGGAAGTTCAAGATTCCCTCGACTGGCCGACGGCCCTCGAAAAACTCCCAGTCGTGTCGTGGGCTACGTGTTCGCAAGCATACTGTTTTATCTCTTTCGAACGGTATTGACAGGTTGTTCTTTAGTCCAGGAAGAGGCTAAGACGAAACCCCTTGTCCTTATCTCCGGGTTCATTCACGACGTCTCGTCCTTCGTTGATCAACATCCTGGCGGCAGACACTATCTCGTAGGAACCGCCGGAAAAGAGGCCACAGCTTCGTTCTTTGGTGGTGTGTACGCACATTCGAACGCAGCCCATAATGTATGCGCCTCCCTTTGTTATCCAACCAGGGCCTTGCTGAACAATATACATAAGCTTCTATCAATGATGCGCGTAGGAATTTTAGACGGAGGCGTTGAACACAGGGCACACATTACACGCTCTGTTCAACGATTGCGCATCCGAGAAGAAAAAATTTACTAGTTATTTCCTCTTAGATGAGATATATCCACATAATGAGACTATCGGAAAGGACCAATCGAAACCTTTGAATTGAAACAAGTGCATTAGATTACACGATCAAGACCTGGTGAATAGATTCCATCTTCCTTCGCCTATATGGTTTCTTGTCAGCAACGAACTTCCTCGACATGAAAGCCAGGCCGGTAACAGCGACGAATAGGAACTGCATTAGAGGTTGGTTAATACAACTATAATTTATTTTTTGAAAGAGAAGTGTAAGGAACTTACGCCGGCAACAGCAGATGGAATGACCCAACGCTGAGTATTGACCAAACCGTCTTGAAGGAGGAAGGAAAAGAGGACCGGTAAGCTACCAGCAGAGAAGACAAGGCCCACTCGAGTTCTAGAGGACAATTAGTAGTCTTCATGATTGCTTGACAAGCAAAAATCTCACCCTTGCTCAGTCGGGCGAGACGAAAGGCCTGTGATAGCGGTCACCATAAGAGAAAGCCCTGCACTAGAATTCAGAGGGCGAAACAAAATCCTGTTGAATTGGCTTACAAGCCCCAGCAAAAAGTCCATAGAACATCGAAAACGCGACGAGCGACTTGATACCTTGACTGAAAAAAATAAAATAAGATGTAATTCAGTATTCCCAGATCGCGATGAGATTAAGTTAGAATAGACTTGACGTACACAGTACACATAGTAAACATCATCAGCACCATCCCCCCAGAGACAGGCACGAGGAGATTCCAAGGGCCGACAATGTCGGAGGCAAAGCCCAACGCTATACGGCCGATCATTCCTGTCAGGCTTAAAATTATGACCTGCACCACCAACGGTCAATGAATATCGTTAGATAACATGGCATGCGAAACGGAAGAAGGGGTGGTGCACGTACGGAATTGAAGGCGCTCCTTGCGTCGACACCGTTTTGCTGCGCGAGGAGATCTAGATACATCACTGTGTGGACCTCAGATCAGTTCCATGCGGGGTCATGGTATGCAAGGAGATCGTACCAGGGTAGTAGATGAATAGCATCGTAATGAAGAAGCTGTAAAAAATCAGTGACGGTTTACATGTGCTCCAAACAGAATAGCTTACCCTCCCGCAGCGAAGATAAACTCTATTTCCTTCGAGTATTTGGCCAAGTCAAGGTGTGGAAGAGGGTATGCCGGTTTGTCTGGCTTAGGGATTGGATGAACGAGAATGAGTCCATTGCCCAAAGCTAAGAATACTGTAGCGATGATAGCGGTGATCCGAACGGCGCCACCCAGTCCATGGGTTGGGATCATAGCCCTGAAAAAGGTTAAATGAGATCGCAGCTTGAAGGCAATACACAAAACATAATCCTACCGAAGGGCTAAAGCTTGTGATCAGACGAAGACAAAGATAGATAGAATAAAAGAACGCACCAGCTGGAAAAATCATCCCTCCAAATGTGGCACCGCTCATAGCTATTCCAATTGCGAGCCCTCGTTGGCGCTTGAAGTAGAACAAAGGTACAACAGCAGTCGGTACGAAGACGAGCCCCATTCCTATGCCCATGCCTAGGGACTGACATGCGAATGTCCCGCCAAATTGCTCTTCTCCGACAATGGACAATAAAAAGAGGCTGGAAAACATAAGCGCCGGCGCACGGAAAGAAATAGTTAACGGGACATACCAAAGCGCGAACAGGACAGATCCAGAGATAATAGTGTGATGGAGATATCCCGAATCCGCCGCCTTTCCAGCTACCAGAGAAAGGAAGAAAGTCAAAAACCACTGAATGCTCCCAATGAATCTATAGTTGATTCCCGGTCAGCTTGCTCCTGTTGATCAGTAGTAGACGATCGACGTACCGGACGGCAATTGGGCTCTGATCGGTCAGCGAAACGTGGCTGTAGTGATCTGAAATTATAGTTTAGCAAATCAAGTGATAGGGCAAGTGATAGTGACAGTACCTTCGAATACATTCCAGGTGAAGACATAACTATATCGAACTATTAGAACGGCTTCGAATTTGGGGGTAGAAAATTACCCAATGGTAGCAAACTGGATCAAAAATCTTTTGAAAAAGTATGAGTGTTCTGACTCCGGAAAGAAAATAAAAACCAAAAAGCCGGCTCACACTCCCGCCACAGCCATCCATCCAAAAATCCCTCCTTCGGGTGGGTCCTTCTGGTAAAGAGGAGGTGGGTCTTGCCTGTTTTCCGGAACTTCTGGTTCATATTCCGGAACTTCTGGCCTGTAATCCGGAATCGCTTGTTTGTATCCTAGAGCTTCTTCATCAAGAACATTTTGATAGCTCTTGAAGTATACTTGCTCTTTGGGAGTATGATGTATTGATTCGTTCACAAATTTAGCGGTCTTGGGTGATACTGGAGGAATTGTCGGGGTCGATGGGTCTGGTGGAGTCCAGGGAAGTTTGATGTTGGATATCCATCTAACATAGAGAACCTTAGTAAATTCCTATTTGCGTAATCAAAAAGTACCTACTGCTTGCCAGTCTTAATCCATTTATGTCCGAAGTGGTGGTTGGGCTTAGCCGGTGTCCGAGGAAGTTCCACGTCGGGGAGGCCTGGAAGCGTGAGAATAGGCGCCGGTCGTTCAGGAATATAAGCAGGAAGAGGTTTGTCTGGCAGCGGTGGCAAAGGATTTGGACTTTTGGGTTCATAGATTCGTGCACCCCGGTGCTCTCGTTTCAACGGTAAAGGTCTTGGGGAAGTGATTGGTCTTGGGGAAACGAATCCCAATGGCCTTGGAGATGAAGGAGCATCTCGAGCCGAACGTGGTTGAGAGGGAAACGTTGTAAACATAAGAAATTCGCCACCAGGGCTGAATTCTGCGATAGAGGCCTGCTCTGGAGAACGATCAACGTTGCACGAAGAGCTGCATCATCCACTCCTCTTCTTATTCCACCTCCGGCAAACTCGTGCGAACATCACAAATGCTGTGCCCAAGTGCGCGCCCGCCGGCAACTTCACGGAACTCGCTTCTCCCAAGTTCCAAGTTTCAAGCATTCAAAATTTCCAAGCGCCTTGACATGTAGACACACACACAAGTGATCAATCGATCAAGGTACGGCCATCCTCACTTTTCGTGAAGACGCGATACTTCTATCAGTTATTCATGATAATAGGAGGAAAACTTAAAAGACGACCTCATAATGGTATTACAATCAATATCCAACCAAACTACAAAACTTCAAGTATACACATAAATTACATATGTATACTTATATTGTGGACCCATTTCAGCAGTCCAAGGAGGTAGGGAGAGGAGGCCTATCAAATCTCCAATCACCGCTGCTACCCAAGACCCGCTTCATGGTCGCAGGAGTGGTCATTGGGAACCAAGCATAAACGCTATTCTGAGGCAATCCCTCGAGTGTGCGGAAGAGCAATTTGTGGACTAAATGCGAAAATGTAGCGAAAATGTATTCGTCAGCATCAAGTTGTCAAGACAAGATAGGATGAAATGTTGGACGCACTGTAGCCACCGTGGGCCTTGTTATTGACATCTCTCTGCACGTCAGCGATACCCGTCTTGGTATAATTTTCCTCTAAATAAACGAGACATGTGAGCGATGAAGAGACCGTATCCGCCAACGCAACAAGGACAAACCATTGAACGCAGTGGTAAAAAATCGATCGCCGCGAATCTGGAGTTTATAAAAGCTGTAGTGGCATATTGAATAATTAGGCAACGATATACGCACCAGAGTAATAGCATCAATTAACAAGCCATTTCGCATGGTGCTAATGCGCAGCGGTTCCGAGCTGTAATCCTGGAGGCCGTCGCCGAAACCACCTTCGGCGTGAAGTCCAGGATAAAGTTCGAGGCGATCGATGTTGCCGCCGTACAAGTCAGAAGCCGCTTGCGAGATTTCGGGGTCTTTGTTCCATTCGACAAAGCTCTTATACTCTTTAAGAGTAACGTCAGTCGATTCACAAATAGCGGCGTACATATATTGATATGACACGTACTGGGCAAGCCAAACCACTCTCGAAACTCGTTCATGGTGCAAGTGCTAGGGACAAGAGGTTCAGAAAATGCAAGAAGAACAATATCCATGGCAATGCAAGACACACTTCATTTCTCGCGCCCTCTTGATCCCTCTGACATCAATAAAACCCGAATAACGACCGGCTGCCATGCCCGCCAAACACGCCGGGACCCTGCCCAAACATCACACCGAGCATGGCGTCAAGGACGCCGGTACTGGACATGAGTCACGGGAGCACTCGCACGGTCCAACTTAGTTTCGGTCCCCCTGCACGGTATTTTAGAGATTAGATTAGCGTTCCATGAACAATGTCAATATTGTATTCCGCCCCCCACGCACGATAATATGATAATATTAGCGTTCCTCCCGAACGATGAAAGACGACGTTTCAAAATATCAATATATTACATTTTGTAAATTCTTTGTCCCAATCGTCTTTCCCAAGAAAACCCCCGTCGCTTCTCTGCTCGCGCGGATAATTGTATTCTTCATAGTTCTCCTCTCTATGATCTGCTACATACATGTCGCGTTGGTTTTACAGTGAGCGATGTGTGAATGTCTCGAGATCTACGTACCTCAAATACCTGACCCGCTCCCTGTACCTTTCCCACTTGCGACCCGCCCCGCGACTGGCCATGAATGTAGCGTCATTTGCACCTCCAAAGTGGATTGCGCCTTCATGTCGAAAGTGTGGGCTTTCATTGTAGATCCTAGCCATGATATGATCATCATCGCCATGGGGGCCCTTACTTGCATATAAATCAATATACTAGCTTGCAGAACTGAGAATAGGACTTACAGAATCAGACATACCCCCTCTGCAGGTAGTTCAGATCCCAAAAACTCAATGGCTTCCTGTGCCTTCTGCAGAAGGATGTGTGACTGCTGATTCAAATCCTCATCATCATTCAATATGGCAATGTCTATCATCTGAGTAGAGCAGGGGATGCAGGAATTACCACAGAGGCAAGGGAGGGGAGAGGGATGGTAGGAATCAGCAAACACAGGATAGAAGCCTTTGTCTACTTAAATCACCTCAACTCTCTCGCATTTTCAGGCTATTAGTCGAAAGGGTACCTGTGGCAACAGAAGCATGAGAATCACATAATGCTTAACCTTTAATCTTTGTGAAGCCTGCAAACACAGGAGAGATCAATTTGGGCGCTTAGCAAGCGCCTAATTGGTGTGTTTCCCAATCAGGTCACCATATTGAGCAATTGCATGTATATATTCTGTAATATTGTTGTTTCCTTGCATTATTAACAGTAAACTATGCCGACTAGGGACTGGGTGGCCATATATGCTGTGGGCAGCGTCAGAGATTCATATGAGATGGGTGACCATGGGTCGCCAACTTATGCGCGAGCAACGCTCGCACATCACGTGTCGCCCCTGCAGCACTACCGCGATTCTGAATGTCGTGTGTAAGGAACAATATTAACAGATATCGTTCCATGCGAACGATGTTTGAAGGACTGCTCGAAAATCGTTCCCTGTGCACGAAGTTCGACGACATCGTTCCGTGGGCACGATATTTGACGCACTCACCAAATATCGTTCCGTGTGCACGATGTATAAGAATATTGTTCCGTGCGCACGATATTTGACGCACTCGCCAAATATCGTTCCGTGTGCACGATGTGTAAGAATATCGTTCTGTGCGCACGATAATTGCTGCATTTGTCAAACACCGTTCCGCAGGCACGATTCTTGACGCATTCATCAAATATCGTTCCGTGTGCACGATAATTGCCGCATTCGTCAAACATCGTTCCGCGCGCACGGATTCTTGACGCACTCGTCAAATATCGTTCCAAGTGCACGATGCGTAACAGTATCATTCCGTGCGCACAATGTTTAACAATATTGTGCCACATGCACGATATTTTACTGAAGGCACGATGTTTTTGGTCGAGATCAAATTTTGAGTTCCTCACTCATCGTGCTCTCCTCTATCCCTACCCCGATCATGTCGATCCCTGCCCCGATGGCTGGTTCTGACAGCTCTGACGAAGTGCCGCTTTGGGATTTGCTTTCTGATGATGAGAGAACCATTGAACTCCGTCGGTTTGAGGGCATTTTGAATACCTTCAACAGGGAGTATGTTGATCTGGTGGACAAAGAAACAATCGATTCCGTACAGGCGCTCAGAATCATCCGTCACATCGCCGTTGATATTGTGAGTTTTCTATTTAATTTCTCGTTATTGGATGCTCATTTCTTTCCAGGCACGTCTAGGGTTTGATGTTTGGAGTGTAGCTAGGTCGAAAGAGGCATTTGGTGTAGTTCATCACTTGTGGGAAAGCGAGAAAGCGATTTTGGACCTACACAATGGCAGAGAAGGGTCAACAGAAGAGCATTGTCTGGAAACGCGTCGCATGCGAGAAATGTGCCAGTATGCTGTGCAAAGAGATGACTGTGTATTTTCGGTCTGGTTGCCTGACACTGGGTATGTCCAAAATTGCAGAGGTTGACCTAGCTAATCAGATTTTGTGCTCAGCGGTTTCATCTGAACAATGCCAATGGAATGCAATATTAATGTGAATCAATATATGTGGAGATTCGCACTATTCTAATAATGTGTATATGGAGCACGATATCCAGTTGGCTGGTGAAATAAATATTGTGCGTACAGCACGATATTCCTAGAAATCGTGCGCAGGGAACAATATATGCCCAGCGTGTCAAAAATCGTGCGGATGGAACAATATCATCAAAATTGTGTGCAGGGAACAATATTTGAGGAGTGTGTCAAATATCGTGCACACGGAACGATATCGTCGAGCATCGTGCACAGGGAACAATATTCGACGGGTGTGTCAAATATCGTGCGCATGGAACGATATCGTCGAGCGCCGTGCACAGGGAACAATATTCGACGGGTGTGTCAAAGATCGTGCGCACGGAACGATATCGTCGAGCGCCGTGCACAGGGGGCAATATTGGATGAGTGCGTCAAATATCGTGCGCACGGAACGATATCGTCGACAAGTACCGTGCGCACAACACGAACATCGCGCACAAGGAACGAGAATAATTATATCTCCCCATTAGGAAACATCCTGCCTAACACAAAACGACAATCCTTTATATTAAGAACACTATCCCTATTAGGCAATATCACAGCCACTGCACTCAGAATTCCGTGCGCACAGAACAACTTGTGAACCTGAAATTCGTGCGTTAGGAACGTAGTTTATGAACCTTAATTTTACGAACTTTAATTCTTAATCAACAAATCCACAACATCATACATCATTTTCATTCCCATGGACAGCGCTACCTCCCATAACAAGTCAAGCAAAAAGTATTATGCAAAGTATGTATATTCTATCATGTTACCTTCCATTCGACTAACAGTTTCCCCCAAGAAATCTAGATCAAGAGAGAGAACGCAGTCGTATTCGCATGAGAGAGCTGAGACGGAAAAGAAAAGAGTACGTAGCTTTTCCATTATCATTATGCTGGACTGATAGCTCACTAAAAACTTTTCAGAGAGGCGAATGCGAGTCAGCCTTTAGATCACGATGATCCGTTGCTGTTGAACCAGTCAGAAGATGAAGATAATGAACTCGTCTCCCTGAAGAAGAAAATAGATAGTGTACATATCACCCAGCCACACTTCCCACTTACCCAGTCATTACTTTCTGATCCACCGACGAATCATGTTGTTTCCACACCGATCCCCTCCATCCCACAAAAATGGGGGACATTGCCACAAGAGGCACAAGCAGATTGGGCAGCAAAATTCCTTGCAACGCATCCGCGCCACCATACGTAAGTATCATAAATATCATCTATACTGCTCCCGCAAATCTAATCACAAATGTTATTGTGCCACTGCATACAGATTTATAAAGGAAATGCTCGCACACCAGGAAAAAGGCCTTGAGATGGTTCTCCGCTTCTCTGAGGATCTCATTTCGGCGAACTACGAAGAAATGCAGGAGGCTAATGGGATCCAACCAGAGGTGGAATCATAGATAACCACTTCTTGCAAACTAGTAAATTCAAATGTATCTACTTGTCTGCTAATGTGGATCGTTCTAAACTCGGATCCTTGGAATATAAGACATGTATTGACGCTTATGATCGTTCTTGGTGCACAAATTTTTGAGACCGTGTTCACGGCACGAAATTTTTAAACCTCTATCTTCCTTCCTTCATTTACACAGCCGCCAGTCCTTCACAATGGATCCTTCCACTGCTCAAGCAGGTGAGTATTTTTGTAAAGTGGGAAAACTAAATTTAAAACCATTTAGATCTCATCAACCTGCAAAAAATCCGCAATGAAGCATTTCAAGCGTTGGAGAAGGTGAAGCATCTACGCAACAACAACTGTAAGTCCCCTCAAACGTATACACTTCCAGTGCTCTCAACCATTTCCTCAGTAAAAAAGAAACAGGCCAAGGAGGCGTTGAAACAGGCGGAAGAAAACCTTACACAGGTGAAGACGAAGGCTACAAGCAGGTATGAAAATGTCTAGGTTGATCATAAGTGCAGATGTTGACTGTCTGACTAGTGAACTGGCACCACGTTCCTCTGCAAGTAGCATTTTGACACCCTGCTCATCGGAAGCTGATTTCCCAGCATCCGAGGACCCTGCACCTGCTGCTGGACATGAGTTGCCTATGCCCGAGCACGCACCCACCGCTCCATTGGCCGACAACATCCCAACACCCGGTGCTCATGTCCCAGTTGCCACTCAAATCCCCGACATCAGTGCTAACTTCCCTGCACCCGGTGCCCATGTCCCTCTCGCCGATCCGTTTCCTATTGATCCGACACTTATCGAGGCACCCGGCGCTAATGTCCCAGTTGCTGCTCAAATCACCGATGTCAGCGCTGCTAATGTCCTGGTTGCTGGTCCTTTGCAGGCAAAAAGAAAACTCCCCGAGGATATTTATACCATCGAGGACGTCCCTGAAGATGAGATCGAGCCTGAGGAGGTACTGACGTCCAAGAAAATCAAACTCACGAAGCAAAAAGAGGAAGACATAGGAGATTTTTCCAACTTCACCCTAGCAGAGAAGCGGAAATGGATCAGTGAGTCGTATAAATAATTAGTATGACATCAGGACTCATGTCAAATTTAGTTGCTGGCCGCCAGGCGATTAAAGCATGCGCAGACAGCCTGACTAGTACTACAAAGAAGAAAATTCCTATACCAGGCAACATCAAAGCGATGGTGCGCAAGTGCCAAATGTACCTCCCTGAGGCTGCCACCCATTCGGCCGAGGTGGCCAAAGAATTCCTTGCCACTTCGCCAACGGGTGGTAAATGTCTTTATCATTACACAAATAGACATGCCAGTTCGAAAGAGCCCGATACTCCGGAATATCTCAATGGTATACCAGGCGAAGCCAAAGACTCTGTTGGGCCTGTTTTCGGTTGCGGATGTCCAGAAGAAGATGTTCTCTTTGCCTTTTACCTCTGGAAGACCTGTGTCGCCACCTCAACGAAGCGGAGCTGTTTAAACGTTATCTATAGGCTTGGGACCACCGGCCAAACGAATATTCCAGAAACCCCCACACCTCGAATGCGATCGTTTTGGCATCAATATATCAGGGATGTGACGGGAATTTCCAACCTGTACGCATTCTATTCATTTCACCTCAACCTCAACGAGAAGAAATGGACAGGTGAACCTTGGGGATCTCCGGAATATGAACGAAGGATATGCTTCTTGATAATCGGAGCTCAACAACATCGCCTCAAGGTAAAGCATAACATCCACCTTGAAATCAATGAAGTGCCTCCTCCTCCTCCTCCCCATCCATTGCCAGCTATTCAATAATTATGTATATGTTTTCGTATGCACCCTTTATTAATTTAAATGAATCTACCATTACAACCCGAGACAATTCGAATTGTTTGAGCTCAGCAAGAGAAATTCAGAAGTTCCTATGCTGAATTACTTAAAAGCAATCTATTTTCCGAGTCATCGAAATTTTATTGGATCCAATACCTTGCCTATTAGCATTCCCATACTAGACTATAAGTGAGCTACTGAGGAATTTTTGACGTTATTGACAAATCAACAGGTCCATTTGAGGGGGCAAGTATCAGAGCACACCGAGTGCATACTGTTTTGCCATCAATCTGCCATTCACTTTTTGGACTGAACCCATATTACAATTAACAGAAGTATGATTCTAGGTATTCATTATTGTTTCTTAATTGCTATTCTTTCACTCTTGCAAAGCTAAAAATGAACAATGGAATCGTTAAATTGAATGCAAGTGAAGCTCTGTTCGTGATGTTCATGATGTGTTCGTGATATGTTCGTGATGTTCGTGATAGGTTCCTCATATATTCATGATGTTTGTGACAAGTTTCATTCATTTCTCTCATCGTGCCAGGTCATGTTGAAGAAACATAGTTATATTTTAATGATGTAGCTAATTACCATCTCCTACAGAGCCATATCTCTCGCGAAACAGCGCAAGTTCCTGAGAATCAGAGGCTGCCTGCGCACGAATAGCATCCAGATCTTTTTGGATCTGTTCCTTCTCCTCACGTTCTGCGTCAATAATTTTCTGGAACTCAAACGTATCCAAGCGCTTGGCATCCGCGACCTTCTTTATGAGTTTCAAAAACATAGTGGCAAAATCTGACGTTTTCTGACCGCCAT
The DNA here is from genome assembly GCA_014925825.1 of Pholiota molesta. Classification (NCBI taxonomy): domain Eukaryota; kingdom Fungi; phylum Basidiomycota; class Agaricomycetes; order Agaricales; family Strophariaceae; genus Pholiota; species Pholiota molesta. The sequence continues at coordinate 52,447 of JACGCK010000162.1, read as the reverse complement.
CTCTGCGAAGCCGAGGTGACGAATAGTTGATGGACCCTCCAGTAGCACCCGGATGCTGAGCGCCCACGAAAAGCCATGCACCAGTCTTTATAGAAATATCCTCGCACTAAAGCAAATATGAGATAAGTATAATACATTTTCAGTGTGCGTTTACTTGCCTGTTCTACCAATGAGTTCATTTTTTCTAAAAATGTCTTTGATGCGCGAGCACCCTCAGCAATGGGTTCCGGAACAGCATGTTTGCGATAAACATCTGCATAGTATTGATTTCGAATTGAGCATTATATACAAAGAAAATTACTTGGTACTTACTGTGTGGGGTGAAACCACGGCAAACACCTTCTACATGGCCGAATCGAGCATTGCTGGCCGTAGCGCGAATGCGTTTACTTTTAGGAGTGGGTGTTCCTAAGGACAACGTTGCTTCCCTGCCTCCTAGTTCACTGGTGCTAGGAGTTTGTTCAACACTCGATGTAGCAGCATCAGAGTGGCCATGTGTAGGTGTAGACATAGCAAGCAGAACGGGATCGATGACGGGGCCAACCCACGGGGGAACACTATTATCCATGCGGACAGGTGTCGTCTCCTCTGGTGATTCATGGCTGGCCTCAGGTGTGCGATCGCGAGTCGGAGACGTATGGAAAGATGGCGGTACATCCTAGATACCATAAGTGTCATATTACTTATTGAATTTTTGAATATAACAACTCCTTACCTGGGCAATTGCGTCTGCAATGGTCTGTAATAAAATTGCCATGATTAACATACCATCATATCTCAACAGGGAAAAAATCATACCTTAGAAGCCTCCTGCGCCAGAATATATTGCCTGCCTTGCTTTGTGTGCTCACATTGAGAGCGCAGCGGCTGACCCACACATCGGCTACAGCGAGCAGGAGCACTCTTTTTGCGTTGCCTTGGGCTTGGTACTGCCACCTCAGCCAAGGCAGCCGCAGCTCGTCGCTGGGACTAAGAATGAGAATGACATAATAGTTGATTAACTTGAAAAAAATTGCAGCGAGAGATATACCTTTCGAGGTGATGAAGAGTCTTCTGCGGCGGCCTTGCGAATTTTTTGTCGTACCATGGTTGTAGGATGGGGAGAAGATATGGGTGATTCCGGTAGGTTCATGAGGAATATCGTCCCCGATGCACAAAATTCATGTAGCATATGATTTCGTTCACAAGACCCATGGATGTGCGTTCCCAACGAACGAAAACACAACCACTGCTAAAATCCTCGCCGTCACCATGGCCATGGATTGGTCGGATGTCTCAGATGACTCTGATGTTGGTCCAGTTTCCTATGGTCCTGTTCCAGATTCGCCAATCCAAACTGTCAGATATAGCCGTGGAAATGGCTCCGACTCAGACCTGGATATCCAATCTCCCCAGAAGAAGCCCAGAATTACAAAGGCAAGGGTGAGGGGACATCAAAAATCCCAGCTCAAAAAAGCTTCGAAAGGGCGAAACAGTGTGGTGGCAGTACCCAGCTCAGTAGAGGCAGTAGGAATGGCAGATGAGTGCGATGATATGGAGGGTCCCGCGGAAAGCGAAGCATGCGATTGGGAAGGGTGGGACAGAGAAATAGCGCCGGAGCCTGCGGTTTGGGTGGGTATGACACAGGTACCTACATGCCACGGTATCGTGTAACACATCACATTGGCTAACTACATTGTACCGTTCATCACGGTTCCACTGGTCAACACTGGCCAGTCCTGCATTGTACCATGTAACATGGCACACTGTCCAGGGGACATTGTACCATTGGGAACTGTTCTACAGTATACTGTACACATGTTCATACCATACGGCATCATATTTTCCGATGCAGCGGCATCCCTCTTTCGAGGTGCGGCGTCATCCAGATGTGAAAGCGGCATCATATATATGCCTTTTAAAAATATACATCAGGCGGAAATGCTAAAAAAACTTCGGCATCATATGAATACTATTGATATAGGATTGCAATAGGATGCCGATTTTTTTCGGCATCCAATATACATATGATGTATGGTGAGCATAGGATGCCGCAAAATGCAGCATCATATACTGATATTGGATGTAGGATGCCGCATTTTCTCGGCCTCATGCAAATATAAAATTAATATTAGATGAGGGTAGGATGCTGCATTTTTTCGGTGTCATGCAAATGTAAATTTGATAGGATGTCACATTCTTTCGGCATTGTGCAAATATAAACTTGATAGTATGCCACATTTTTTCAGTTCATGCAAATATAAATTTGATAGGATGCCGCATTTTTTTGGCATCATGCAAATATAAATTTGATAGGATGCCGCATTTTTTTGGCATCATGCAAATATAAATTTGATAGGATGCCGCATTTTTTCGGCGTCATGCAGATGTAAATTTGATAGGATGCCGCATTTTTTCGGCGTCATGCAAATGTAAATTTGATAGGATGCTGCATTTTTTCGGGTCATGCAAATATGAATTTGATAGGATGCTGCATTTTTTCGGCATCATGCTATTGTTGTTAGACAGGCATAGGATGCCGCATTTTCCATGGTATGGGCTATGTAGAAAAGATATTGTTACATATTTGAATTCTGTGGCATGGTGCATATATTGGTGTAGGATGCCGCATTTTTCACAAGCACGGTGGATAGCGCTCATTTAGATGAAGTGCTCGTAATAATATTGTGTGGCTGTGAACCATGTGACGAGAAAATACCATATATGGGCATGGAATGGTGGCATCTTCCTCCTCCCCCACAACATCAAAATCAATTTCCTCTGTCATTTCCCCATGAAATCTTTCAATTCTTTTTCATAATTCTACGTTAGTGTACTACTACATTTTCTGAGCTTGGTACATTTTCAAATATTATGTAGCAATTACTACAGCACTATCTTTGCATTTGAAACTATAAATAATAGGTTATTGAAACCTTTGAGGATTTTATTTGAGAATCTGCATCGGTGAAAGAGTAGATATATGTTTAAAGTGTATATTTTAAAGGTTGGTGGAAGATGTGCTGATGTATACACACCCAAGGAAATAGAAAAGCCATATTGAATTTATTATTGATTGTTGGGCTCATATCATAGCCAATACCTGTGGTAGTATCAATATAAAAGCAGATATCGAATGGTAAATACATTTGGTATATATCCCTCAGCCATTACAAGTGCATCCGCTCCAATATTGAGGTGTAAGAAGATGAAACATGTCAGACAAGCATAAAATGTGTATTTGTGCCACAGATGTACGAATAAGCGCCCAGAAATTCGATGCATCTGAGGTTAGAAGGTGCTGCCAAATACCTACAGAATGAGATAGGCCGGAAAAAAATCGAGCCAGTGGTTGGAAAGACAGATTGAAAATACTATCTTGGACATCATTTTTGACATGATTACAATTGTAATACTGTTCTGGTTCATGCAATCCGATGTTTTAGGTACCATTTCAAACCTATCTTTCCAACCACTGGCTCGATTTTCTTCCGGCCTATCTCATTCTGTAGGTATTTGGCAGCACCTTCTAACCTCAGATGCATCGAATTTCTGGGCGCTTATTCGTACATCTGTGGCACAAATACACATTTTATGCTTGTCTGACATGTTTCATCTTCTTACACCTCAATATTGGAGCGGATGCACTTGTAATGGCTGAGGGATATATACCGAATGTATTTACCATTCAATATCTGCTTTTATATTGATACTACCACAGGTATTGGCCATGATATGAGCTCAACAATCAATAATAACTTCAATATGGCTTTTCTATTTCCTTAGGTGTGTATACATCAGCACATCTTCCACCTACCTTTTAAATATACACTTTAAACATAAATCTACTGTTTCACCAATGCAGATTCTCAAATAACATCCTCAAAGGTTTCAATAATCTATGATTTGTAGTTTGGAACACAAAGATAGTCCCGTAATAATTGCTACATAATTTTTGAAAGCGTACCAAGCTCAGAATATGTAGTACTACATTAACGTAAAATTATAAAAAAAGAATTAAAAAAATCCATGGGGAACTGATGGAGTAAATTGATTTTAATGTTGTGGGGGAGGAGGAAGGTGCCACCATTCCATGCCCATATGTGGTATTTTCTCATCACATGGCTCACAGCCACATAATATTATTATGAGCATTTCCTCTAAATGAGCGCTATCCACCGTGTGTGTGAAAAATGCGGCATCCTACACCAATATATAAACCATGCCACAGAGATACACAATAATATATTTTCTACATAGCCCATACCATGGAAAATGCGGCATCCTATGCCTCCCTAACAACAATTGCATGATGCCGCAAAAATGCGGCATCCTACCCCCATCCAATTTGCATAATGCCACAAAAATGCGGCATCCTACCCCATCAAATATCAAATTTATATATGTATGACGCCGCAAAAATGTGGCATCCTACCCACATTCAATGTCGATTTTATATTTGCATGATGCCGAAAAAATGCGGCATCCTACCCCATCAAATATCAAATTTATATATGTATGATGCCGCAAAAATGTGGCATCCTACCCACATTCAATGTCGATTTTATATTTGCATGATGCCGAAAAAATGCGGCATCCTACCCCCATCCAATTTGCATAATGCCACAAAAATGCGGCATCCTACCCCATCAAATATCAAATTTATATGTGTACGACGCCGCAAAAATGCAGCATCCTACTCTATCCAATGTCAATTTTATATTTGCATGATGACGAAAAAATGTGGCATCCTACCCCATCAAATATCAATTTTATATTGGCACGACACCGCAAAAATGCGGCATCCTACCCCTATCCAATGTCAATTTTATATTTGCATGACGCCGCAAAAATGTGGCATCCTACATCCAATATCAGTGCATGATGCCGCATTTTTGCGGCATTCTATGCTCACCATACATTATATTTATATTGGATGCCGAAAAATCGGCATCCTATTCCAATCCTATATCATATATTATACAAACAATGCCGAAAAAAATTCGGTATCGCCAGAACAGTGTATATATTTAAAATGCCATATATATGACGCCGCTTTCCCAACTGGATGACGCCGCACCTGAAAAGAGTGATGCCGCTGCATCGAAAAATATGATGCCGGATAATACTCAATTACTCACAGTATACTGTAGAGCCGTTCACAACGGTACAATGTCCCCTAGACAGTGTGCCGTTTTATATGGTACATTGTACACTGACCATTGTTGACCAGTGGAACCGTGACCAACGGTACAAAGTACTTAGCCAATCAGACGTGTCACACGGTACCATGCCGCAGCGCTATGTGTATGACACCGGTGACCAGTCAAGAACGGTCATATAGCAGCTTTGTAGAGAGTTTGGAGTGGGATGATTCGATGTTTACACAAATGTCTGATGAACTCTTCATTGTTCACGGCTGGAACTGGCGCAAGAACGAGGCTACAGTGCGTTTTCTGTATATCTATATGTTCACGGAATTTGAGCTGAAATTTTGATCAAAGCCGCACTTGTATCATTTGAGCAGGGCGAGAAACGGACTGGGGGTGTCTGTGATGTGTCTCTGCATCCAATTTCAAGAGGCAGGAAATTGCTTTCATGTCAAGTTCATGGAGGAATTCGGAGAGAAAAATTTTCCCTTTGAGAGTGGTTTGGGCGGTATGTATGTACATTGTATCTGATGGGCGCTTATTTCTAAATGAGACTTTTGCTTTATTAGGAGATAATGATCGCACTTTCATGTTCTCGCGATATGAAGAGGCCCTCGCCGATTCTTATGTATCAAAATTCTCTGTGCCGACAGGTGGAGCAATGTTCAAGACCCTCAAGAATCGTGCAATTGTTGAGCACCATGGCCCGGTTTCTGGTGAAGGACTGTGGAAGTGCTCATTGGATCAGCATGCTACGAACTGCTCACACATCAATGCGGCACGTAAATCACTACAACAACATGTACAGCGTGATTTCCATGCTGAAGATGAGAATGGCCAAGATGAATCATTGAGATATCCTGGTACGTTGTTGTCATTTGGAATTTTGTGAATTCAAATTGTAATACTTGTCCCAGATTGTACACCGACGAATGTGAACCGTCTTTCGACAAATAACCCTCAGGCCGTTTCATATAAATCACTTCCACCTCCTATATGGGCACGTATCAAGAGCGATCGCGAGGCACCTTCCATCCCTACTCTGAATGCGGCGCCGGAACTCATCAAATTGGCTGAGGATTCGACTTGCCATTGCAGCAGTCCAAGAGAGCGGTACTCCCCCAGTGATGAGATTCAAACCATTCCATGCGTCATCTATACACTTGTCGGTATCTGGACTTCCATAATCGAAGTTCAGAAATGCAAAGTCTGTCCTAGCCGCTATATTGGGCCTGATGGACGCCACCTCGGGTTATTCAACTGGAACAACAGAATGTTATTCACTTTAGACCTACTGGACGACTATACCAGTGCATTCACCTCATCTGAAACTCCTTTTGTTGCTTGGGTATCCGTTGTGAATCGACGCTATCTCACGCGTGGCTCTCCGGAATTTGTCACCGACAAAACCTTCAGAGCCGTATGGTTCTCCTATATAAAGCTGGTCGAGTTCAATGGCGATATGACCTGTGCAAAGTGCGGTCCAAACCCTGATGTTGCTATCTTCGATGGTGTAACTCTGGCATTCAATCGCAAGAATCTGTTATCAAGTATCCGCCCACCTACTACAATTACATCTGATTGTCAAGTTAAAGCTTCTGTTCGACCCGCTCCAAATCTCCAATGTTTGAAGGACAAAGGTACACGGAAAAAAATCCGAGCTATTCTCTCCGGACCAAAATTACTCGTACCCGATTTTGTAAACCTGGGATTGGACGACAGCGGAGGTGAGGATGAGGCCTCTAAACGACGGCAAGCTGAGAAGAGGAAGGCCGAGGCACTGGCTGCGCGAATGGAGATGGTACCTGGGGTCGTAAAAGCGCTTACAGAAATCGATCAAGATCTGGGTATGATGTTTGACATTCATTTTGGGGAGCATGCGATAGAAAGGAGACATGTTGCGCCCAGTGTTTATCGAAAGCTGTATCTACAGGTAGGTCTAAATCTGAATTCCATATTTAGAGACTAACAATGATTTATCAGATTGCTGCAGAAGAATCAGTGCTCCAGTTAGTGAATGGAGCTGCGATAGACAAGCTCTTGAATTTTATTACGTCGCCAAGCAAGATAACAGCTTCTGAGCTTAAGCTGATACCGGCATTGTATCATGTTGTCGGCCACGAAATGACACTGTCGAGGGGGGTGAGCAACATGACACTAGGGGTGTGCAAATGGCTATATAAAACGGCATACATTGCATTACGGAGTATGGAAAAGTATGGGTATCCTGAGAAGAGTTTATCTGGCTTGGAAGAGATCGACGCATGGCAGAAGGTATTTCCCTCAATTGATAATCTTTAACGGTGCAGAATTTCATTCTAAAATTAGACAGGTGCTTGTTATGGCTTGCCGCCCATTCGCGAAAGGCCTTCCTACCCCTCTTTTCCTAATGATTCTGGCAGAGATAAAGCAAACCAAGAGAAACGTGGAGAAGGATGTAACAAGTTCTATGCAAAATACGGAGAAAGCCGTCTCACGGGTGGCATTATGTGTGTATGGTGTACACACAGCGTGTGTTACGGCTTTCATTGCATACCTTCAGCTGAGGGTCGTAATGATGTATTCTCCGCCCTCTATACACGGTGGGAAACTGCCCCAAGCATCGTTGTTTACGATTTCGCCTGCGCCCTCCAGCCATATTGCATGGCACGCGAACCAGAATTCTTCAGCAAGACACTGTTTGTGATCGATGTCTTTCATTGTAGTGGGCACACGAAATGTGGTCATGCTACCTTTCTGGCGACGTACTGCGAGGCAGATCCCCGGCTACTTTCAATTAATTCCAGTGCGGCCGAATGTGGAAACAGTGGTATCAAACGCATCAGGAAATCAGTCAGCTACATGTCCCAAGATCGAGCAGTGTTATTTACAAAGGTATTCATCTCAATATGGAACCGAATTCGTATTCAGCAAATGGAAAAAAGATGCAATTAGTATATTAATGACTATTGTTTTTACCAATGCCTTTTCAGTGTTTATTTGCCCCAGGAGAAAAGTATTAAATAGTTCACCAGGTTATTGAATACTGTTCCATGAGGACGAACTGACTGGTTTCCGTACATGGGGAACGATATCGATCGGTTGGGTCCCCGAGCGTTCTTGGGGAACGCTATTAGTTAGGCGCGTGGAATATCGTTCCGAGGGGACAAAATGCAAAGCCTTGTTCTCCGGGAACGATATTGGTCGGTTGGATAGAATGTCGTTCTGAGGGAACGACATTTATCAGTTGGATAGAAAATCGTTCCGAGGGAACAATAATATTACAATTCGTTCCAGGGGAACGATATTAATCAGTTGGGTGGAATATCGTTCCTAGAGAACGACAATACAAAACATCGTTCTTGGGGAACGATATTGGGCAATGTCGTTCTGAGGGAACGACATTGATCAGTTGGATAGAAAATCGTTCCGAGGGAACAATAATATTACAATTCGCTCCAGGGGAACGATATTAATCAGTTGGGTGGAATATCGTTCCTAGAGAACGACAATACAAAACATCGTTCTTGGGGAACGATATTGGGCAATGTCGTTCTGAGGGAACGACATTGATCAGTTGGATAGAAAATCGTTCCGAGGGAACAATAATATTACAATTCGTTCCAGGGGAACGATATTGATCAGTTGGGTGGAATATCGTTCCTAGAGAACGACATTGGGCAATGTCGTTCTGAGGGAACGACATTGATCAGTTGGATAGAAAATCGTTCCGGGGGAACAATAATATTAAACTTCGTCCCAGGGGAACGATATTGATCAGCTGGGTGGAATACTGTTCCTAGGGAACGACAATGCAGAATTTCGTTCTTGGGGAACGATATTCGTCAGTCTGGTGGAACACTGTTCCTAGGGGACAATAATACAAGACTTCGTTCTTATGGGACGATATAAGTTAGTTTGGTAGAGCTTCGTTCCCAGAGAACGATAACATTAAACTTCGTTCTCGGGGAACGGTATGAGCATTGCTAAACGCGCCAGTTCACTGGGGCACCTAGCCAGCACACGTGAGATTGAACATCTTCATCAAAGTAAAGGGCAATGTCTAGCGCTACAGCGCAATGAAATCAAAAGATAATTCTAATCGGACAATTTTGACGCATAGCTAAGCATTCTCAGAATATATCTTGCACTTTATTTGGAGGGAACACCTGCATCTTCCCTGTTTCTATATTCTCCTAAGTTTGTGCCTTTCATACGTGGGCACGGAATTTCAAGTTTTTAGGCCGGACAACAGATTGAGAGATAGTGTATGTAAAATGTATGTCACATAATGTTCCCCTGTGGTGTAGTGGGCTATGATCCAAAGGCTGTGTTCAACGCTGGTCGATTACGTCACACTACCTAAGGTCGAAGGTTCGATTCCACCTTGAAGCATCCTGCGGTGCATGTAGACTTAGTCATTATTATCAGCCAGTTTTGTTTTTTTAATTCCTTGTCTTTCTGACTTTTAAAGGGTAAAGAATATTCGGTCTTTCTTTCTTCTTTTTGGGGAAACAAAGGCAGAGGATGATGGAAAAAACATATTGCAATGTATAGTATAACAATCTAATACCGAATGTGCGACATGGAAGGGGAGGCTGGCAAGGCGTCCGACGTTCGTCACCTTCCAAGTACATATGGTGTTTGTCTTCCCTGGCATATCGTTTCCCAGGAACAGTAATATATTGGTCCGTTGGTCAGAATGTCGTCCAGAGGGAACGATATTGATCAGTTGGGTGGAATATCGTCCGCAGGGAACGATGATGCGGAACTTCGTTCCCGGGGAACGGTATTGATCCGTTGGTCAGAATATCGTCCGCAGGGAACGATAATGCAGAACTTCGTTCCCGGGGAACGGTATTGATCCGTTGGTCAGAATATCGTCCGCAGGGAACGATAATGCAGAACTTCGTTCCCGGGGAACGGTATTGATCCGTTGGTCAGAATATCGTCCGCAGGGAACGATAATGCAGAACTTCGTTCCCGGGGAACGATATTGGCCCGCTGGGTGGAAAATCGTCCCCAGGGAACGATACTACGGAAATCTGCATAAACACGAATATCTACACGGCCCTTCCGTATTGTCGTTCCCTGAGAACGATCACCCAACTGATATCGTTCCCCATGAACAGAAACAAAAAATTCAACTATGTCGCCTGTGAACAATTGGCTGAGACTTGCAGGCTGCAAGCTGGCTGGGTCTTTTGAAGCTCAAGAAATAAGATTATTGGTATGATAGTACCATGTCAACCTGGGGTATCAAATGCAATCGATGGTGAGGGAATCGTCAGATATTATAGGTACTACATTACACGCGGATACCACTAGTACATAGGGTTCTTCTTACACGGTGCGAACAATGTGCCATGCACGGTGTGCCTCCTGCGTGGCACGGCGTAGACTTCGCGCAAATCACCGGCGCGCTTCAGCCTGTTTGGCTGTTTGTCCTTGTCCCATAAAACCCATGACTAAATCGCAGTGTCGGTTAATAAATGTAGGATGAAGATATTCTAAGGCTCACTTTGAGGAGTGCCCTGGGCACGGAACATCCCAGCAGGGGCCTCAGTAGCGTCAAATAAAATCTTCGCAAGGTCTGTATCCTTGAAATAGCCATCTGGACCCCGAACGAGACCTGCAAAAGTCCTCTCCTTAGGATCATCGTTCCTGGTGGGGGCGGATATCTTAAATGCCCGAACATAATCCTCAGGTATGAGCTGTCAGTAATAGTGTTTCAGCGCAGAGGAATTGGTCGGAGATAAAGAGACTTTGCACACATTCTCGAAGTCGTGGCGTCCTAAAGCCGACCCAATAATATTCTCAGCCCATTTCACGTCCATCTCACTAGTAATGATGTTTGCTTGGTTGAAAGCAAAGGTGTGGTTATGGACAGAGTTAACTCACCTCAAAGTCGCATGCCAACGATACCTATGAGAGTATAGATGAGCCTGCATGTCATTATTATGATTGATAAATAATACGAACAGAGTATTGAACTCTATGCTGACGAGGTTGCCATCACCCCGGCTCACATGCGTCGCCCCGATGGGCTGAAAGCCATAGGTGAGTAGAAAGCCAGATGCTTATACCAATACGCTGACCTGTGTCGGATCTTTCAACCAAGTAATTGCTCTATCTGGAAGAACAATTGGCTGCAAATTTAAAGAATAAGCTATCTGACTCTTAACCACATATCAAGACAACGTACTTCAAAAGGCGTGGAGTTCATAGGCCAGCCACCGCCACCAATGGTACGACCTGTAAGACCGTTAATGTCAGTTATATGGGTACTAATTGGCAGGTAATGAAGTCTGAACCCATTATACCACCGACGTAGTCAGTGAGCACGATGTTGACGAGATGGACACAGCTTGGTGTTGCAAATCAAAATTTTTCAATTCGATATAAATGGTTGACATACTTAATAAGCCGCGCAAGCTGGAAAATTTCTTCATCTTGCTTGTTTCGGCGCAGGGGGTCTTCGGGAGGAGGATCACTCCAACCCCGCGCGTCCTTCTCGTTCTTCAACAACTCCGCCGCGACATACTGAAGACCACGGAATAGCCATAAGCAGACATTAAAGCAGTAAAACTCGGGTACGCACATTGTGATTGCGGTTGAAGATGACGAGGAGCGCCGCAGCGGCCGGAGGCAAGAAGAGAACTCGCTCGTCTACGAAACAATCGGGGGCAAGGAGGCCTCTACCAGTCTGATTGCGAACTGACATCTGCCCAGCAATGTCATCGCCGTAACTGGAGACCAAATAATGAGGGTCGTTGACTGGGCCATAATTTTAGCCGGTACTCACAGAGGCGCGAGATCGATGTAAGACGATGTCTCGTTCATCGTGGGGTTCTGGAGCGCAGATCGGAAGACGGTGTGTATGACCAGAGTGCCAAAAGCAAAAGTCAGGGAGCTCAAGCCATTGGAATTATTGACAATCTGAAAGCATCGAGCAACAACGTTAGCTATATTTTGACATGATAACGACAGCAGAAACACCTTCTCTTTCCCGTCAATGCGCCGACGCAACATAAGTTTGTCGAAGACTTCCTGCGCATCAGGATACTCCATGCGATCTGTCCTCGGGATAACAGTCCGGGCATAGGGCACGTCGGCTGCACCAAGCCTGTCTGCCCCATCAGCGGTACGGAAATCTTGACCTGTCAGGTTCCTCGGTGGATGCGGCATCATCTCATAGAGAACTCCTATGAGCTTGTCACTAGAAAGCAGAAAGCAGTTCTCATAGGATATAAAAGCAAAATGAAGATGGGCGCCTTACTTTAAAGGTTTGACCAACTCTCCGGGAAGATCAGTTCTCAATGGCCCATTCAGCATGAGCAAGGCTGTCGATATCTACTCCTCCCTTAATTCGAGAACCGAAAGAAGAATAATCCTCTCACAAGCTTTTGGCCTTCCAAAGGTATCACAATCTTCGCGACCTCTGTTAACATTGCGGCCTAGTGCACAACGCGATTAAATTTCATGTGCAAGTTATCAGGGATATAGGCGTACTGGCTCCTCGTCATCCAAATAACTTGGAATATCAACCTGAGCCCTCATAAGCATCAAGAAGGTTTGCTCTACCCTCGGGTTCATCTGAATTGGTCAAAGTTGTACTAAGCATATCGTACCAGTACGCACTAGGTGTAGGCTCGGCCATGGTGTTGAAGTTGGTTCAAAGTTGCTACAATGAGAGAGAAGCGCGACAATTATGAATTCGATCGCGTAGTTCCATGTTATATAGAATTCCTCGCCGTCAACAGTTCCTACAATTGTATGTCAGATAGCAAACCATAAACTTGTACTGTCTTGCCGAGTCCGTGCCGATCGAGAGGCTGAATCGCATCAAGGAACATAACATAGAACACAGATCCGAGGAGTAAGGAGGAGAGGCATCCAAATGGCGTGCTGAGCTGTGCTGAGCAACAATGTGGCGGCAACATAGGATGAATCGACATGAAGGTGTCGTTCAACATTCAAACCTGGCAGCCTACCATTTAAAAATGAGCGGGAATTGTTGCAGAATTGTTGCAACTTGCAACACAATAGTTTTGTACGTGTTGAACTACCAGCGATTATTCGAGTTTTTGCTCTTTGCTGCCCTGAAAAGTGGTAAATCAAGCCGAATGTTTCTTCAAAGTTCAAAACTCTGGGTTCTGGCAGCGGCAATCTCGGCATGGCACCCACGTTGTGGTATAGAAAGGCGCAAGTAGGCAGCGGGCGCACTGGACTGCACAGACGGTGCGATGCCATCGGTCGAAATGCACGGCCACTGCCATCACATCGTGAAGTCGTGGAATATGCGCTGGAGAATCGGGAAAACGAGCACATCTGCGTGGTCACTTCTGAGTAAATTGAGGCTTCACAGATTGCGACATGTGCAAGTCGCAGATTGCTGCTGCCCAACTGCTGTCTTCATGTCTATTTGTCTGGAAGATACAAGTTCCAACAAAGGAGGATTTTCCTTCTGACTGTCAGCGGGCGTTTTATAGATCACGAGATGGGGTTTAGTTTAACACAGCCACAGATCTCACACGCTCATTTCCCCCTCCTGTCTTCAAGTTGCTGAGTTGGTCTTGAGCTTGAGAGCTTGAGCGCTTGAGCCTCGACGCAGGCCTTATTGACATTGAAACTGCTCATTGCTCATATGTACTATAATGGACCATGTCTGTTGAATGCATACCACACTTCCGCGTAAGAAATCAAGTACTTAGTAGATCGCGAAATCTTTTATGGAAACAGAATGACCTAGTTTGGATTCTACCGCTCGAACTCAGATCTTTTGAGTACGGCGAAGATATCATCTCGTTACAAACTAGCCTGCTTTGTAAAAATTTATGTACACTTATAGCTTCCCGCCCTCTCTCGCCTCAGGCAGCCGGAACTCAACAATACTTGTCTCTCCAAGATCCCATAGCTTGAAGAACATCAAGCCCGCCATTTCACCGAGTTTATTGAACGCTTGCACGGGCCGCTCAGTGCTGTTGATCATGATCATCATGTTCATGTCGACGGCGTACATCCGGAGACGGCCGACGCCATAGTTGGGAAGGAGTGGCTCCGGCGCTTGTTTGAACAGGGACTTGTCGTCAGGGAGGCGATTTGCGTTTTGGATGATGTATTCATCTGCGTTTTATTTTTCAAGTGAGCAAAAGTAAATTCATGGTCGCCAAGAGCAACTCACGAATTAATACTCGACTGTGAGGGCCCATGGCCTTTCGGATATTGGAAAGGATGGTTACACATCGGCCGTCCTCCCAATCGTGCCTGATAACGAATCTTCAGAAAAGGGCGTACTATCACCTGCCAAAATAAGTTGCCTTACAAGATATTCTTCAACTAAAAAATTGACATCAGTCAGACGGCAAGTACACAAAAATACCATAAGGGCTCACGTAGTAAATATCAGCACCCGGAACGGGAGATTGGGTAAAGAAATCAATGGGCTTGAAATGCACGCGCTTCTGAGCCATCGCTTCTGGACATTCCTTGGGCCAAATCTCGTTTTGGGCTTGCAGCATTCGTTCTGGCAAATCTTGTAGAGTGAGGTGCAAGGAAGGATATCGTTTTGCGAGCCCCATTGTAACGGCTCCAATTCCACTTCCAACGTCAACAATTGTAGTTCCCTTGGGTAGCGCTCCCCATGGAAACTCTACAATAGTAGAATGATTAGAAATTTGAGGAATGCTAGTTATTATAATGCCAAAGTAAAAAGTTACCATGTATGACCGCCGTCCCTTCGGTGGCAAACCCCCATCCTACCATTCCTAGTCCAAAGCGCGCGCCAAGTGCCGCTCCTTCGGCCGAGTCCTAACAAACAAACAAAAAAAATCAAGCCCATGATGCAAGATGAGAGGGTCTACGTGATGCGTACATTTCCGCTGTAATAGTCGAACAAGGTTTTTGAAAAGCCAGTTGCCTTATTGAATGCAGTTTTATTTGGTGCATCGGAGTGACCCCAATCTTCGTCTGCGAGGACATCCAAGAAATGTGGAACAGCCCTGATAACTTCCTGAGTGCTAGATTAAACTGTCAGCGATTTGTGATGAAATGGAAGAAAGTTTCGATGAACTTGTAACGACAGGTGTCCCCGAGCCGATTAGTTGAAAGAAGCTGGATGCTGAGTCTGTTGTTTACAAAGACGCCTTCTGAATCTGTTTAAATTTGTCACCAATTAGTATTATGATAACCAAGATAATATAAATGGTTTTGTACATACTTTCTCGGAAAACATGCTTAGTGGCGAGCATTCTCATAATTCTTTCAACCTTCGGTTGATGAAGACCCGTTCTCGTTGCGATTTCTGAGCAATGCATTCCGTTTGGCTTTTGTTGAAGAATGTCCGGAATTTTATACGCAAGGACGACGTCAAGACAAGCTGGCTCGGCGACCTTTAATGAACGAGTTTGTCAAATTCACAGTGGTATACAATTATGGAAGAGCTCACACCCAACGCTTTCTGAAAAGACCATGAAATCAAATAAATTCGTCAATAAACACCATTGCAATATAAAAATGGCAAAATCACATTAAGTACGGTATGCGCAGGTCGTGCTACAGTTGCGCTCAACTGGGCGCATGCTCCTTCAATGGTCTGAATGGCGATGCGTAGCTCCATGCTATCAGACATAATATCCAGGGGATGTGGCTCCGTGTCATCAAGTGAAGGGACATATGGCTTCGATGTCTTCGCGAAGTGCGCTTCTACAATTTTTGTAGCGTCGGTAATGAGCGTTACAAGAGCAGAAAGTTGACCATGACTAGAATTCATCGTGCAATAGTTTCAGAGAGTTCTCGGAATGCGTAGCTGAGCGCTGTGTGAGCTGTTTTATACCTCAGATGGTTACAGAGTGAGAACCCAGGTTATTTATATTAGATCCCACAGCTTTTTACTGGGTTTTTGAGGCATTCTTTGGACATTCTGGCGCAGTATAAGTACCGTAAGTATACGAGACGGGGTTCCGGTTTTCCTCAAGTCTTCCTTTACCCTAAAAAAAACTAAACAAATCGTTTTTGCTTAACTTTAAACTTTAGATTGACTGGACACGAGGTCCCCGCTCCTGGAAAAGGCATTTATACCACTTCAGTACTTATCTGTTTGAACCTACTTCAAGTTCAGTACTTGCAAGCAGCTTTGAAGCAGCTTACAACAGGCTGGACTAAGGCGGGATTCGGACCGGGGAAGTGAATCGTGAGAAATATGCGTGAGAAACATTCTCTATCTTCGTGCTTGTTGTCCTCTTCAACTTGCACCCGCGCTGCTCCCATCATGTCCTCCTCCTCCCAATGCCATGGTTCACATTTCCCAGCTTCCTTCTGTATGGTACTCTACTGCTTCGAATGGTCTTGCTTATAGCGGCCTAACATCTTCCGCGAATCCCATTTTGAGTTCAACATTCGCATCTAAGATGGAACCACACGGGAATCATCAGCAAGATCGCAAACGCCAATTCTGAAGCCCTGGACAGCAGTGCAGTTCAGGACATATCGAACATTTTGGGGGCATTGATGCGCCTTGTATGCATTCTTTTTCTTATTGCTGTTTTGTCTACGTAACTCCGTGCGATGATTATGGATACCAAGTGAGCCCAATTTCTTTTTTGGAGCACTATCAAATGGTTAATTCATTCTATGTGCTTGTCTCAAAGTTATGTATCATGAATCGCAACACTGAATCATCGCATCTAATGAAGGTCTTACGAACTTCGAAGGTGCCAAGGAAAACGCAATAGTTAATGAAGCCGAATATCACGCTTCCAGTATTAATATTCCGCCCATGACTAGGTAACATCAGCGCTTGGTCGCTTGTTGATGAGGACCCACATCTTGAAGCGAACACCCACATAAGACCAGGCTGGAAAACGAACATGATTCATGCCCCATTCGGTCTATTACCCAGACGCCCGTGCTAAAAAAAGGGAGGAACGCACCTTTATCATGCGCGGACTTTAGCCTACATATGATGAATTGAAGAAACATTTGTCCCGTTTGAGAACGTCGGTTTTCTGTTTCCTGTTTTCTGTTTTCTGTTTTCTGTTTTTATTTTTCATATCTTTGGCATACGACGCCACAGAGGAATTGTATTACTTGACAAGCATATCCTAGAAAATGCGACAACAAGACGCGACGACGCCACTATAGACGCGTCTCCTGTTCCATCATGTCCTTGTCATTGTTCCCAAGCACTCAGGATATGGCTTTTCCATCGAGTTTGTCACCCTATATTGGCGCTGCCCTCGTACGTCGTCTTCCAATAATATCCTTGTCGGTTTATAACTCAATACCATTATATTGTACAGTTGGAATCGTTTTTATATGGTCAGTAAGCCGCGTCTCTCATAGGTATCATTTATCAAGCTGATTTGAATTCTGTTTACAGGCCTCTATGTAATCCTCTTCGCGATATGCGCGTATGTCCTCTTATCGCGTCATAAAAGGCTCCACTGGATACTACTCGTCTCGGCAACGACGATGTTCGCACTTGCCACTAGCGACATAGTATATACCTATCATATTCTCTTCGAAAAGCTGATGAAAGGAAGCTTGACCGCAGACGTCCGGCCAAAGTATTGGCTCTATATTTCCAATAAGTGCGCATCTTTTCTTCTATTTTTTTCCAATGCATGAGAGCTAACTGCTATTGATGATTTGGAGTGTTATCGCAGATTCTCTGCTGCTATATAGGTGTTGGATGGTTTGGGAATTTAGAAAGCCGGTGGTAGTTGGGCCAGTGATTCTTCTCCTCGCGAGTACAGGTGTGTGGAAAACTCACTATTGGTAAAATGATTCAGGATAATCTTTGGCTTATTAGCGTGCGGCTACGTTTTTGTGGCGTCCACCTCAGGTCTTATTGATAAAACTTGGATTTATTTGACAATGACCCTTATCCTCAACGTCATCCTAACCGCTATTACTGGTATGTAGTTATTTTCTCAGTGGCAGTTACACGTTGATTTCTCGATTAAAAATATTTATTCACAGCCGGAAGGATATGGTGGCATGCAAGGAAGGCAAAGCTTATTCTTGGCTCTGGCCTTCTCCGACGTTATAATGCTACTATCACTATTCTGTAAGTAGTCTCTTTCGCGCCTTCATTGGTCTTATAGCTGACACGTTTCGATAGAATTGAGTCTGGGTTTTTATACTCGCTATATACCATCTTGGACCTAGGATTCCGGAGACAGAAGTCCATGAGTGTGAGTTCTGTCCCATCTGTTCGTCTCTCCCAGCTGTGATCAACAGATCTTTCTAGGTCATCCTGGATGCCGGCCTGATCCAAATCGTCGGCATAGTGCCAACCCTCATAATCGTTGAAGTCGGCCTGGGGCGCGCAGTGCACGACATTGAGACGAACGAGGCCATTGCACGCCTGGAGCACAATCCGAGCACGGCCTCTTCGATAAACCGCTCCTCTACCGACAGTATCCACTGTGCGCGCTCCCACGAGCGCCACCACGCGTCAAGCTTGGCATGTATCAGCAGTCGCCTAGCTGAGAATTCAGATACCCGAATCGCTGCTGAGGAGGAGATCGGGATCGAGAGTCTCCGGCAGCTGCGCGGCGAGAGCTGGGAGTTTGGTATTGGTGCGTCGTCCCCGCAGGAGCTGGGCACATGTGTTTCAGCAAGCTTCGGAGACAATCTAGTATGAACCCGTTTGCGCTTCACACTCAAAAAGAATTTCTTGGGATCCATTCACAGGATGCAGTACCAAATAAATGTGTATTATTTATTCGGTGCTTTTGTAATAGTTTATTTACATCACACTGCAGATATCTGACAATGAAGTATTTGGAAGATATTTGGTACAATTTAATAGATAAAGATGTTCAATTTATCTGCTATATATGAGATGGTTTATCTGGTACAAACTTTGCCAATAAATTGACACCCTTTATTTGGAGCATATTTACATATTGAGCAGGTTGATTATTTGACAACATATGTATATGACACAAACAAATAACATTTGAATAAAGAGAGCAATTTTATTTGGTAGGAATATTTAAATAAATAAGGAGAGATTATTTGGTAGTTATTTGGTAGCAGATTTGCCTCGTCAAAGGGGCAAATCCGAAATTTGCCGCACAAAAAACGGCAAATCTGGAATTTGCCTTGTCAGAGGGGCAAATTCGAAATTTGCCGCGCAAAAAACGGCAAATCCAAAATTTGCCGCACCAAAAACGGCAAATCCGAAATTTGCCATGCAAAAAACGGCAAATCTGGAATTTGCCTCGTCAAAGGGGCAAATTCGAAATTTGCCGTGCAAAAAACGGCAAATCCAAAATTTGCCACACCAAAAACGGCAAATCCGAAATTTGCCTCGTCAAAGGGGCAAATCACTGAGGTAAATTCCAGATTTGCCGTTTTTTGCGCGGCAAATTTCGAATTTGCCCCTTTGACGAGGCAAATTCCAGATTTGCCGTTTTTTGCATGGCAAATTTTGGATTTGCCGTTTTTGGTGCGGCAAATTTCGAATTTGCCCCTTTGACGAGGCAAATTCCAGATTTGCCGTTTTTTGCATGGCAAATTTCGGATTTGCCGTTTTTGGTGCGGCAAATTTTGGATTTGCCGTTTTTTGCGCGGCAAATTTCGAATTTGCCCCTCTGACAAGGCAAATTCCAGATTTGCCGTTTTTTGTGCGGCAAATTTCGGATTTGCCCCTTTGACGAGGCAAATCTGCTACCAAATAACTACCAAATAATCTCTCCTTATTTATTTAAATATTCCTACCAAATAAAATTGCTCTCTTTATTCAAATGTTATTTGTTTGTGTCATATACATATGTTGTCAAATAATCAACCTGCTCAATATGTAAATATGCTCCAAATAAAGGGTGTCAATTTATTGGCAAAGTTTGTACCAGATAAACCATCTCATATATAGCAGATAAATTGAACATCTTTATCTATTAAATTGTACCAAATATCTTCCAAATACTTCATTGTCAGATATCTGCAGTGTGATGTAAATAAACTATTACAAAAGCACCGAATAAATAATACACATTTATTTGGTACTGCGCCCTGTGATTGTTATTGTCATCTACGTTCACCATCCCACGCACTTATCCGACTATCTATCGAGTTCTCTTCTGAACTCAATTCTCCACACCCTCGGGTGTAAGTAAGTCCATGCCCATCTAACCTTCTGCCTTCTATGATTATCTTATTTGTAGACATTCATTTTTCGTGTACCCTTCCTGTTTCTCAATACATTTGTCCATTGTTGACATCCATGCTTTCTCCTCAGTACTGTGTCTCCAAATTATTGTACTAGATATGATAATATAAGAGCTATCCTTGAATAAGGTGGTATAATTGATGTGGTATAATTTCAAGGTTGATATGAACTATATTGATGAAAGTCTACCCGTGAAGGGTAGGGCCCATTGGGGGCTTGATATTGTTAAGGAGTGTTTGAAATTTGTCGAAATCCACGTTCCCTCCAAGCGTTTCATCATTAAACTCTGAGTCGGGGATGGCCTGGTCCACTGATGTGGTTTTGGGATTCTTATCCATCCGCGTTAACCTCACTGAATTTTTATGACTATATTGAGCCAGATATCCATCACAGAACATTATCCCCATACAGAGCAAAAAGTAATCCAAATTTTCAAAAGTGGATGTGGGCTGTGCTGGAAGTTCTCTCAAAAATGAGTATTTCACTGATTGCAGCCATCTAGGTGTTGGCTCGAACTTCACTATTCGCAACCATTTAGGTGGTGGCTCGAACCAGTCTTGAAAGGGTGGGTCTTCGATTTCTTCACCCCTGTCGTATCGAGTCACGAGAACAACAATGACATAAAATAGCGACTCAAAGTTGGCGACTTTCCGCCCCACGCACGTGATGTTCAATTCTTTCAACTCACCAAAACATCATCAAAAATACCTCCTCTCCACGAACCAGCTCACCACGTAGGGCCACCAGCGCGCCTCCGCTGTGTGCGCTTTCCTCCATGCCTGTCGCGACTCGCTCGACCCGCCCCCGCCCACCCGCCCCCGCCCTCTGCGCTCGACGGCTCGTCAATCCGACACCGACAGCACGCCCTGTCCATCGCTCGTCTTCAACCCGCCGCCACCGCCGCCACCACCGCACCGGGTTGGCTTCTTCTGTCCACCTGCAACCGGCGACCACTCTCCGCGCTCATCTTTTCCGGCATCATGTCAATGGGAACTACTACCAGCATATCCTCTGCCCATCATCCCACAGATCCTCGCCTTCCTCTTCGCCTCCATACCAATCGCGCCTAATTCGCACCTCCCGCGCACGGTCTTTCGCGCCTGGCACCTTGAGTCGCGACTCTCATCACTCCTTTCCATTGCCTTGAAGATCCCAGCTGCACTGCAATATCATAGGTGTAACTTACTATAACCATTTGAATGTAAGTATGTAGTACAAATTTTATTCTATGCAGTACGACTTGATCTACCCGATGCCACTTGCAACAAACGCTCGATTAGGCCTGAATTACTACCGCCCGCTGATACTCTGTAGAAGAAACATAGGCTGTTGAGATGTTGGCGCTTCAAACGTTGGAGCAGCAAAGGATTTCCGATGTCGAAAGTTGCGGCGTTGAAGTCATCAGTGTGTTGAGTCGACTGAGCAGACTGTACAGTAATTGGGGCATTCCCCGTAGATGAACTGACTGAATGTGTTGGCTCTGGAATCGGTGGAGTGGCATGCACGAAGGTCTGTCCGGCAGCCATGTGTGCGAGCGACTGAGGAAGAGGTGTACCTAAGTGGGCTGAAAACGGCATAGGGGACATATTGAATGCTTGGGATTGCGGAGGTGCAGGCTGGGTAATGCTGAAGGGAGTTACGGTACTGGGAATAGTGCTGAGCGAATGGCGCGCATCTTTACGCGCTCGTTTTCCAGACTGTTCGCCACCAGCATATGGGTCTGTGTGCTTCTTCCGCTTGCTTTTGACGGGTACATTCATCACTGCTGCAGTCTCCGTCCATGAGTTTTGATTCGGAGCAATATTTTGGGTCTGCGGGAGACTGAGTGTTTCCATGCCGAGCTCTCGACGAATATCTTTGACATGTTGGTGAAGCACATCGAGTGATTCTTCAGCGTAGGAACACAGTTTCCCCGGCTGCAATGAAATAGCAAGGGCAGAAAGCTTCTGAATGAGTGCGTTGATGTCGGCTGCAAGCTCTATTCGTAGCTTGGGTTCCTCATCTTTTGAGATAGTGGCATTTCTTGAGGTGGGGTCAGGATCGAAGGAGTCAGAGCAAGAGATTTCGAGTTGAGATGTAGGAACCAATGAGCAAGCTTCACCAAAATGAGACTGAACAGCGTATATGTGTTTGCAGAAGCAGATTGTTGGAAAAGATTGGCAGTCACAGTCATATGCTTCAAGGTCGACACGATATTGGATGTTTGCCTTTGATTGAGATTTGACAAAGTAGATTTTATCTTCGTTCGGAGTGGCAATGATATGTTCAGGTGGGATTGTCTTCGCACGTTCCTCGATCTTGAGCCGTTCTTCAACCTCAAGATCACCACCTTCGAATCCAAATTCCTGACGCCGATGCCGATGAATAAAATAGGGAATTGTTCGTTCTATGAGGATAAAAATCAAATGATCAAGCCGACGGTTACGCTTCCCTTCCATAAAATTTCCCTTCAGAAGATGATGCCATGCTTCAACAAGCATATTTGTATCACATCGCTGAAAGACAGTCCGTTCCTTCCGATAAACTCCTGACCAAAGCTTGATCATATTCTCGCCAAGCCAATGTGTTTCAAAATAATGAACAATACTTGGTGGTGCGACAATCTTGATTTTTCTCCAGTATTCCCAGAACTCAAGCGGATCTGTCAGGCGAATCCATTTCTTGAGGAGGTCCCAGAGCTCGGGGAAGCTTGAGGTTACGAAGTGCTGCTGCCATGCATGTAGAACATGCCACCAACATAGAAAGAGAGTCGCTTTGGGGTACACAAGTTGAATTGAGTTCATTTGAGCATGGTCTTTGTCGGACATGAAAATTTCAGGCGATACTTTAGGGTTTTGAGTATGAATTGAGCGCAGAAAAAATCGAATCGTGTCTTCAGTGCCATTAGATGAAACCATCCACGCAGCGGGCATGCCTATGATCCACAATGATCAGATTTGGATCATAGAAAGATAATATAGATATGCCAAGTGCTCACCATGACCCCATCTATCGCGTACGAGAAGTGTAAATAAACTCATGTTCTCGTAATGTGTCGTATTATGAGTGGCATCAATCCCAGCAAAGCGATGCCCATGTTTTTGCCAGCATTCCCGTTGGTACTGGGTCTGTATAATCAGAACAAAGGCATCTTGATCGAGAGTTGAATTGAGTGGTGGAGCATCGCTGCTAGTCTTGATTTCAACGTAATGGCCTCGCTCTCGAAGAACCTTAACCCATCGCAAAACAGACTCGCCATCTTGAGATGCGAGACGGATGGTCTCTTGCTCAATCGTCTTCTCAATACGTCGAATGTCTGCCCGTGTGCAAAATTCACTCCTTCGAGCACCTTCCACCTTCAAGTTGCCGAGGTTCTCTTCCGTGTAAATAGTACCCTGAATTTGTTCGAGCTATAAATGGTTAATTAGCATCGGGCTCCGGAGATATACCAAATAAAGCATTTTCCTTACCACTTTCTTTGGATCGACTCCCAGCCGGAGTAGACGCTCAATTTCTTGTCGAGTATCCTTCCGCAGACGCGTGAATCTCGCGTTAAGATTACCGATAGGATGTGAATGCTCCCCAGACATCATCCCTAGTACTTCTGCTGTGTGCGGATAAGTCTTGACTGTGAAGCGAACGGGGCAGCCCATCCGCTTGGCAGGAACTTTTCTTTTCCAATTGTTTTTCTTCGTGTAGTTGTCCTTCCCACCACTGAAATTTCGGCCACACACATATATATATTTCTGTGTCCATACTGAGGGATCTTGACTATGCCGTATTTCTTTGCGCGAGAAGTCTACTGTTGACCTTTCCTCCTCCTCGATCATCCAAGCTTCCATGTCAGAAAAACTCTTCCATCGGAGGGTATATCCAGAGTTTAGGTCATCGCTGAAGGATGCCACTCTACGGCTAGAAGAAGCGGGTGTGGCACGGGAAGGCGACGAAGGTGAGGAAAGATTAGACTCTGATGCGAGAAGTGATGGATCCAATGCATCGAGGGAGTTTGTAGATGCAGGAGACGAAATAACATTTGCCATTGATGCAGAGAAAAAAAGGCAGAAAGTGCAGGATAACATCTTGAGCGACCAACTTATAGGTTGAAAGGTGGGCCATTGTAAATGTGGCCCACATCTTATTTTGATTCACTCATTGGCCATGGGCACGGCATTCAAGCGTCGAGTTCAGGCTAATAGCATTCGATAACTTCATATTTATTCAATAAGTAGACTTCAAACATGAGGTGATGTACTCAATACTGGTGCACAGCAGCAGCAGCGCTCGCCGTTGCGCAAGAGACTGTCAAAGACACGCCCTAGTCCGAGTGCCACCGATACATTGTCCTATCGTTGCCCAACGCCAATGGGTGGCATCATTGCACCGATGTGCCGCAAAGGTGAGGCAACGATGTGTCTTGACGGATTGCGGATTGCCCGGCCGGCGCTTGCCCAGCCCGAAGGGCATGCTTAGCTCCTTCGCGTTTGCGGCGGACGACGAGATAGTGTCCACCGCGTGGCAGTGGCGCGTCGTGCCCATTGGTGGCGCACCAGGCATTGGCGGCGGCGCACGCCAATGCAGAGCCGGGCGCCAACGAGCCTGCACACAATGGGGAAGCCGCCTTGGGTGTCGAGCGCGGGCAGTGGACTTGTCGGAATGCCACCCCCGACGCGTCTTCCCATCTTCACCAGGCGGGCACTGCACCGAGGATGTGCCGCCAGCGCCAGGGAGAGCCACAGGGGAAGTGCCACTGCCAATACATGTTTTGGTTAACATACAGACAACGACGAAGACTAGAACGCACCTTTAAGCTCCAAGCCCCACCTCCAGTGCTCCTCGCAGTGTCCATCCGATCCTGTGGCATTGTCTCCCACTTGCTAAACGCGCGGCGCGTCGGTTGGGTCATCGCCAGTGGCGTAGTGTGCTCTTCGTAGTGTCCGTTCAATCCTGTGGCATTGTCTAACGCGCGGCGCGTCGGTTGGGTCTTCGCCGCCGGTGGCGTAGCATGTTGCTCTCGAGAGGATCGGTGAGGTCGACGCCAGTGGCGCAGCGTGCTCGTCGTAGTGTCCGTTCAATCCTGTGGGTCGTCGCCGCCGAGAGGTACGATGGCGGAGGAGGTACGATGGCAGGGAATTAGAACCATATCTGAGCTGAACCAGTCTGAGTGTGCTAAATTTGGCTGATTACTTAATGGTTTTGACTCACGTGCGTGGGGCGGAAAGTCAAAAACTGCGACTCAAGGTCGTGACGGTATAAATGTTTCGTGAGGGTAGGCAGGATGAGATCCAAGGCCATGTACGACATCGTCCCCATTCGCTGTTTCGTGCTTGGCCCTTGCTTCGATTTCTTGAAGAAAAGCGGCAAATCGTAATCGATGAGCACGCCGTATATTTTTCCGTCTACCTTCCGGCACTTTAGGCTGTGTAGGCTGATGTCTCCATGGATGACCTTTGTATGTTCATAGAGCAATCTGTAAGCTGAGGAAGGAAAAATCAATCAGGCGGGCAATTGAACAAATTGTTATCGGAGACTTACATTCGAAGATATTTCTAATAGCAGGAGCGAACTCATGAGATGTTTTTAGCTTTGTGATGGGGAATAGCTCCGTCATGACCAAGATTTGCAGCACTCGATTTCCATACTGGTTTTCCTCGCGCTTGAGGTGTTCTGCTGGTCGAAACTGAGCGTCCTCCTTGGTATTCCACTTGCGAGTGGCCGTGGCGCAGAGCACGCATGTCCCATGACCAATCAGCGGTTGTTGAACGAACACAAGTCCGTCAAGACGCAGATCTGCACCGTTTTCCAACGTCAAGATGGCGCTGTGAAGCGGATGGGGCCCCACCTGTGCTAGTGGCGCTACTAGCGCCTGCGGGAGAGCGCTGGGACGGGACGAGGGGTGCGTAGTGAAAGGCTTAGAATTATCAGAAGCAAAGAGAGACTTGGAGTGGCAGTTCCTGTATCCTTGGGCGGTTTGAGTCTGATACGACAGGTTGGACCCAAAACCATCGACATCGAAAAAAGGGGGATGATTTGGAATCATAATGTTCAAGCTTAGGGTCTAGGCGTCTAAGGCTCAGTATTCTTTCCAGAAAGCGTCTTCGAAACCGTCATAGGCATCGTGGGCAGTGGACAAGAGCAGTAATGTTCAGTCACGGTGGCACTTCAGTCTTCGGATCAACTTCTAAATATTGCAGTCACGTTACGCGTTAGGGACCGCGCCGGCGACCGGCGTCGCGCGGCGCGCGCAGCGCACTCGAACAAAAAAAGTTACGCTGATAGCAGAGCTGAGAACACTATCAGATAGGGTCCAAGACTCCAAAGCAATACCGATTCTCAATTATTCACATTCCATGAGCAGCTGCTGGTTTCAGCAAACCGTCAGTAAAGATTAATCTGATTACTCGGGACGATTCCGAAGAGTAAGAGCGGATTTGAATCTGGCATAATCTGGGGAATGGTGTTGGAGCAGTGTTTTGAGGGACCCCTTGGCTTGCACTGAACACCTTGTGGAAGGGTAATAGAAGAAATGATGCTTACACAGCGACTTCAGGCTCAATCTCATGACACTTGTGGGGATCAATTCAACTTTCAAGTACTTGGCAATTTTTTACACAACGATGTTACACTTTCAAAACTTGGTAGTAAAAGAACGGATTGGTTTCACTTCAGGAACGCTTGGGAGCTCTAAGAGCCTTGGGGAGAGAGGGCCTATTGAAGCTCCATTTGCCATCGTCACCCAAAACTCCTCTCATGGTCTCTGGAGTGGTCATCGGGAACCAGGAGTAGACGCTGTTCTGAGGAAATCCCTTGAGTGTGCGGAAGAGCAACTTATGGACTAGGAAAAGCGAAAATGAGATTGACATGGAATCGCCAACCTACGCGAAGGCAAGAAGTGTTGGACGTACTGCAGCCACCGAAAGCCTTGTTGGTGGTATCTCTCTGCACATCCGCGATACCTGTCTTGGTATAATTTTCCTCTATTAATTTAACGGAATGGTTGAGCTAATGAAAAGATAGTAATAGTAACAGTCAACACGTGGACGAACCATTGAATGCGGTGGTGAGAAAGCGATCGCCGCGAATCTATATTTAAGATCATAGGAGTTGTTGTAGCGTAATATCGAATGGACAAAGTAGGCCACCACAAACGCACCAGAGCAATAGCATCAAATAACAAACCATTTCGCATGGTGCTAACCCGCAGCGGCTCCGAGTCATAATTCTGGAGGCCGTCGCCCGAAGCACCCTCGGCGTGAAGACCAGCGTAGAGTTCGAGGCGCTCGATATCGCCGCCGTACAGGTCAGATGCCGCTTGCGCGACTTTGGGATCTTTGTTCCATTCGACAAAGCTCTTATACTCTTTATAACAATTTGTCATGTCAGAATTGTGATAAATGAAAGCATGCCCATATCGACAAGACACGTACTGGGCAAGCCGAGCCATTCTCGAAACTCGTTCAAAGTGCAAGTGCTAATGGTAAGGGGGTCAGAAATAGGTGGAAGAATAGCTTGGAAAGGCGAGACATACTTCATTTCCCTCGCTCTCCGGATCCCTCTAATATCAATGAACGCCATGACTGAAAGCCAAAACATGAGTTTCTACTTAGAGGCACTGTTTCCAAGACTTACTTTGAGGCGTGCCATGGGCACGGAACATCCCAGCAGGGGCTTCAGTAGCGTCGAATATAATTCTCGCCAGATCTGCATCGTTGAAGTGGCCATCTTGGCCGCGAACGAGACCCCCAAAGGTCCTCTCAGTGGGAGCCTCGTTCTTGTTGGGAGCGGAGATCTTAAATGCGCGGATATAATCTTCGGGTGTGAGCTGGAAAATGGTAACACAGTTTTAGCACGGGATCAATCAAGAAATAAGGACATCGAGACAGACGTTTTCGAAGTCATTGCGGCCTAGCGCTGCTTCGATGATGTCCTCAATCCATTTGACGTCCATCTCACTATTAAGAACGAGTGTTTTTAGTTGACAGGAAAGGCCTTGACTATGAGCAAAGATAATTCACCTCAAAGTCGCATGCCAACGATACCTGTTAACTAAATGAGTATTCCCACTGACATCACCTTGTCATTGTCGATAAAAATGTTACACACAGAGTATTGAATTCGATGCTGACAAGGTTGCCAAGAGCCCTGCCTACATGCGTGGCTCTGATGGGCTAAAGAAAAAGGGTCAAAGGTAAGTCGAAGGCTGCGGTGCCCATGTCATGATCGATATTAACCTGTGTCTGGTCGTTTGCGAAGGTGGTCGCCCTATCCGGGAGAACAATTGGCTATGGTAAAACATAAATAATGAGCTATCTGGCACTGTGACATGTGGAATAACGCACATCAAGAGCCATGGCGTTCATTGGCCAGCCACCACCACCTCTGGTACGACCTGCAGGCCAGCAAATATCAGTTATATGTTTTGGATAATACTATTCGGAGTGAAGTACGAACCTATTATACCACCGACGTAGTCAGTGATCACGATGTTGACGAAATGGACACAGCTGTTTACTCCGAATTAACATTTTATCAATGCCATGCAAATGCAGAAGATGAGACAAACTTAGTGAGTCGCGCGATCTCGAAAATCTCTTCGTCTTGCTTGTTTCGGCGGAGCGAGTCTTCAGGAGGAGGATCGCTCCAACCGCGCGCATCCTTCTCGTTCTTCAATAACTCCGCCGCGATGTACTAGAGAGCGCGTAAGAAAGATATTCATCAAGAATTAAAACCATTTTTAGGAGTGAAATTTATGTACGCACGTTGTGGTTGCGGTTGAAGACAATGAGAAGGGCAGCAGCGGCCGGAGGTAGGATAAGATTGCGAGTGTCTGCAAAACAATCCGGTGCAAGAAGACCTCTACCAATCCGGTTGCGGACTGCCATCTGCTCATCAATGTTATCACCATAACTGTGGACCACGGGGGTTAAGTCAAATAATGAGATTGTTATCTAGCCTTGGCTGGACCACAATTTTCACTCACAGAGGAGAGAGATCGAAGTAGGACGATGTCTCGTTCATCGTGGGATCTTGGAGCGCAGACCGGAAGACAGAGTGGATGACCAGAGTACCATAGGCAAAAGTCAGAGAGCTCAAGCCTTCGGGGTGATTGACAATCTGAGGATGTTGAGAAACCGGCGTTAGCTATGAGTGAGCTACCATGAAAGTTGCAAAGAAAACACCCTCTCTTTTCCCCCAATACGCTGACGCAACATCAATTTATTGAAGACCTCTTCCGCATCCGGATATTCCTTGGGGTTGGTCCTCGGGATGACGCTCCGCGCATAGGGCATGCCAGCTGCACCAAGCCTGTCTGCCCCATCTGCGGTGCGGAAGTCTTGACCTGCCAAGTTCTTCAATGGGTGCCGCATCATCTCGTAGATCACTCCAACGAGCTTGTCGCTAGAGGCAGTTTTCATGAGATACCAACCAAAGCAACAAGAAGGCGAACATCATACTTTAAAGGTTTGATCAACTCTTCGGGAAGATCGGTGCGCAGTGGTCCATTCAGCATGAGCATGGCCGCCGACATCTACACCCCGTCAAATTGGAGACCAACACAAGAAATGAGCATCTCACCAGCTTTTGGCCTTCCAAAGGTATCACAATTTTCGCAACCTCCGTTAACAATGCAGCCTAGTGGGATAAATAAGGCGATTAGAAATTGTAGTAATATCCATGAGATATACGTACCGGCTCCTGGTCGTCCAAATGACCAGGAATGTCGACTCGAGACCTCATAACCATCAAAAAAGTTTGCTCTGCCACAGGTCCATCTGAATTAGCGAAAGTTACACCAAGCATAGCATACCGGTACGCACTGGGTGTAAGCTCGGCCATGGTGTCGGAGTTGGTTTAAAGTTGATACAACGAGAGAGAAGAGCGACAATTGCGAAAGCGACGTCCCAGAGTTTAGAACGAGACCTGCGAAAACGCCTGTGTAGTGCCACATCTTATAGAATTCCTCGCGATCCACCGTTCCTGAAATCGTGCGTCATCGCAAAGCGATAAAGCTGGGCCTGTAATTTCGCCGAGCCCATGAAGACACAGAAGACTCTGAAGATACGTACAACAACGCCAACTGTATCCTTAGTGTTCGATCTGTCCGAGGGCATTCGCTAGCTCCGTGCCAATCGAGACGAGAATCGTATGAAAGTACACGAGCATGGGTCATAGGACGAAGAAGAAGAGGCGAGAGAACGGCAGCAACACAATTAGGATTGGAAGATGGCGCTCAAAGTTGGCGGCCAGCTAGCTAGGGCTGCCATGGACCAGTATGGCTGGCGGCCTGCCAGTATTTTGAATATAGTCTCTTTAAACAGACCAAAATGAGCGAGGAGTGGTGCAGCATGCGACTTCCTGAACGCGTCGAACTAGTTTCATAGTGAGCATTCGACAAGTAAAGCGAGCAGATAGTAAACCTGTTGCTTTATGGTTAGACCGTCTGATGAATGTGCGTTGTGCTCAGCAAGCTATTGGTTGAATATTAGCCTTCGAATTCAATTTTTGGGATGTTCAGCGAGATTAAATTAATAGATTTCGAGATGTTGAAGGACGAAAGAAGGAGAAGAGAGTGGGCGTAGTCATGATCAGCGTCATCCATATTGGGTTCCAAGCTGTAGTTTGCTCCGTTCGAACTTCGTATTCCCGACCGACTGCGCGCGTGTGTTATACTCCGTTCGTGCATGAGACCTGTCAGATAAAGGTTGCGATGTTCACCAGCACCACATATGTATTATGCAAAGTAGCAGGGAAACATCGGCAAGAGCGCAGTACCAAGGTTACAAAAGTGTCCTTTCACAAGTCAGGGAACGAGGGGTTTAGCGTCCAGCGAAATATTTAGGGTTCCAGCGTCCAGATCGCAAGGCTGAATATGAACCGGCTTTAAAGTCAAAATGAAAAGGAAAACGAGTGGGATCGCGTCGCAAGAAAGGTGAAGCTCAAGATCAAAAGAAAACAGAAAAAGAGGAGAGAAAAATCAAATAACGAACGAGCACCAGACAAGACAAATGGCTCTTCAAATCAAGACATACGTAACATTTGTCAGTCGTCAAGTGAAAAAAAAACGACAAAAAAGCTCACGAGAACGAGTGAATTGCAATGGACCGAGGCTGAAAGACCAGCGTCTACGACTCATCTACGCGCGCGACGAGTCGTCTTCTGGCCCCATTGGGGCCAATCCCTAGGTCGTTGAGCACCGAGTTGACAGTATGATCAAGACTGTTCCCCAGCAATTTATCTACAACAACATCGGCATTGGCATTGATCCCGAGCCCTTGCAAAAGCTTTGTCAACCCTATGACGAGAGGCTCATCGCCATCTGAAGTGGTGGTGCCATTGCTGGAACCTGCCGTCGACGAGGTAGCAGGAATCGGAGTTGGCAGAGGAATGGACGGCGTTCCGGCAGACGGCGAAGGCCCAAGAGGCGGCAGTGTATGACTGTGGCACAAATACTGCAGGGCCAGTGAAGCGTCCACAATTTGGATCAGGTATCTGTATAACGAATCCAACCCCAGATCCTTGACGCAGTCACATCCTTCCAAGGTCGTCAGCGAGAGGGTACTTGCATAAACGAGGGCATTAGTCTCTTCCAGCAACTCTTCATATGTCTCCGACGAGAGAAGGGCGATGGTCGTGTTGATGATACTGTCAACGAGACAAGAATCGATAGTGTAAGTTGGACCAGAGGAAATGGAGGATGGGGCAGACGAGGTTGGTAGCGAGGGAGTGGCTGTCGCAGACGCCGTCGGGGTCGATGGTGCAGCGGGTGGCAAGGAGGTTGCGGCACTGTTCAACCCAAGGATCAGGTTGACAAGCGCCTCGATTTGAACCAGTAGATCTGAGTCAACAGTCGCATTCGCAATAGCCGTGATAGAAATCTGCCGTTTCTCTTCTCTTTCCCTAAGCAAGCCCTGACGCTTCACCAGTTTCCAATCGAAAACACCTCGACGACGAAGATCATCGGGTCCAATCGAGAGATCGTTCGACAATCCGTTAATGGTAGAGTCTACACCATCACCGAGGCCGTCAACAGTAACGACACCTGTGCCCAGTCCAAGGCGGGCCAGAAGATAATCAAGGCCAACAATGATAGGTGTATCTCCTGATACCGCAGACGAGGCCGATGTAGAAGGACGCGGAGAAGAAGTCACTGGGGTAGGAAGCGCAATCGAAGACGTCGTGGCAGAAACTCGTGCTGCAGGAGGCTTAACCATCGGACCGCCACCTATACCACGGATTCTCAGTCCAAGAATACCACACAAAAAATAAAAAAACAGACCTGTTGGTAGAAGGGGACCAAGCGAAGTGGGACTTGGGTTCGCAGGGGTGCCAGAGGCCACAATCGAATTCGACGCACACCATGTCTGCAAGCCCACAGCAGCTTCGCCGACAAGCTGCAAGTACTTCGACGCCTGCTCCAACCCCAGCGACTCCGCACAAGCACAACTAGTGAACCGATCCTGCAAAGCTGATACAGCATCGACGAAGGCGTCAACGTTAGCCAGAAGCGCCCCAACAGTCTTCGATTGAAGAAGTTGCGCAAGAGAGTGGGCAACACCCAGTACCGAGTTCGCGTTCAATGAACTCGTGGACGCGTCTGAAGCAGGAGGAGGAAGGGAGCTCATCGAGTCTTCGAGATCGAGGACCAAATCGACAAGTCCCTCCAAAAGGGATCTGAGCTGCGAATTGATTGCAGCGGTTCCATTGACGTCCGCAGAAAGATTGGAATCAACCTCACGTTTAGCGTTAGCGGGTCCAATATCCAATCCGTCCAGCAAATTGTTGATAGAGTCGCTCAGGCCAGATTCTAACCCAGCCACCATTACGCTGCTTTTCACAGGTCCCAAAAGGCCAAGGTCAGAGAGGAGGTCAGATAATCCAACGACGATTGGAACATCACTCGAAGCCGCAGGACTGGCAGTGGGTGACGAAGCGCTCGAAAGCGGCGTTGCTGGATGGGTAGATGACGAATATGGAGAAGATAAGATGGGGTGACCGTGGCACAAGCTTTGCACATCCAGAGCTCCAATGACAATCCGTTCGAGGTCTGCGACCAAAATATTGAGACCAAGCCCATCTATGCACTCGCATTGGCTCAATAAACTATTCACTTCGGCGAGTGTTTGGGCCAGATAATCGATAGAAGAGGTAAGCGAGGAGGACGTCGAGGAATTAAGGATGTGTACAGTGGCAATGAGGATGGAATTAACAAGGCCATTGACGTCCAGCGTAGAAGTTGAACTCGATGGTGAAAGTAAAGTGGCAGTCGTGGAAGATACTGGAAGAGAAGTGGTATCTCCACGAAGATTGATGATGAGATCAACCAGAGCGACAATCTTCGCCAACAGATCCGAATTTATGGTCGCGTTGGCTCCGATGTTTGCAACATCGGTTCGCTTGTAGTTATTGGGGCCCAAACTCGCGTCGTCGAGTAACCCGTTGGCGCTACTGGACAAGCTGTTACCGAGGCCGTTAACAGAAGCGCCGGACTTCCCATTGAAGCCAAGGTCGGCGAGTAGATCGGTAAGACCAATGACGATTGGCTGATGAGGGGAATCGGAGCTTGGAATGTTAGAACCTGGAATGATAGAATTATGGGAACACCAGTTCTGCATGGTAGACACAGACGCGATGAGATTGGTCAACTCTGCGGAGACGTCTGAGAGCCCTAGACTGTGAATGCATCCGCAATCATTCAACATGGACTTGAGGAGAGCGCTCGTGTCGAGGAGGTTATCAGTTTTAGACAAAAACTCGGAAACGGTGGAGGAGGCAAGTAGGTTTCCTGTAGCGCGACGGACATCATTGAAAAGAGAATATATCGCAGATATGGTAGAGAACGTGGAGGACGAAGAGGACGATGCAGGTACAGGAGAAAGGGTCGAATTCGCCTGAGGGACGCCGAGGCCAAGAACGGCATCGACAATAGCAACCAGTTGCGTGACAAGACCATAGTCGATATTTGCATTGGATGTAGCGTTAACAACTAAGGGAAGGGAACTTCTTCTGACTCGGCGCATTCTCGAGCCAGTAGAAGATGAGAGGCATTCTTCCTTGGTGGGATCAGGCAGCCAACCATTTTGACAAGAATGTACAATGCATTTTTTGGCAGAGCATGTCGAACTCTTGACGTTCGAAATATTGCCACAATCTTTACCGACAGTTTGATGGCCGGGCACTTCATCGACGAATGGGTGAGGGACCATGCAGCCGCCACCTATGATAAAACTCAGAATGAAAAAATTGGGAATGATTGACTGGTGAACCCGTACAGCTATCCTTGGTCGTGCTGATATCAATGCATTCGAAAGCAAAGGCACCAACTCCTCCTGAAACGCCGCAAACAGCTTCGTGGGGTTTGCAAGCTGCTTTAGCCTGGGCGAGTGTACGAATTGGCTCTGCCCTCTTTTTTGCAGGCACAGCTGACCCACAACCCTGTGTAGAAATCAGCACGACATAAAGATAGGGCCAAAAAAAACTATATATCGTAAATATATGCGCGATAAAAAGTGCTCACCTTGGGGAAACTACCACACACGCCGTTGCAAGAGATGTTTGGCGGAGCGCAGACACAAGTATTACCATTCCGGACGTAATTGGTATCACATTCGTAATGGCAAGGGTCGGAATTATTGCAAGTATGGTGCGCATTTGGTGGGAAGGTGCACTGTTTAGCGTCAGGCGAAGTGTCGATCTGCACAAGTTCAATACACGTTCTAACAGGAAAAAAGAGGGCCTACAAGTGCAGTAATTAGAGCCGCGACCACATTTTTTCCAAAAAGCGTAACAAGGGCTTGGATATCATCGTTTGTTTCGAGATAGATATTCAAATCCTAACGTAGAGAAAGATCAGTTTGTATATATGCGCTTTTTTACGAGGCCATACTGACTTTGAGGCATAAACAAAGGTGAACCGTTGTCCCAAGATCGGTAGGGCCGAGCAATGAACCAAGGTTGAGTATCTGAGAGACGTTAACACCGAGGTTCACGTCCGCATTAATGCATACGTCCAGAAGGTCACGGGCGACGTGATGCTGGCGAGAAGTCAGTGCATAAGGAGGGGAAGGGTGTCCGTGAGCTCGACGGCTGAGTGCATGAGGGTGGATGGAGTGCACGGGCGGAGAGAGCGAGAAGAGAGTGGCGAGGGAGAGAAAGAGCGTGTAAAGCGGGAGGCGCATTGCTCGCCGTGTATAACTGGCAGATTAGAGAAGGACGCAGTCAAGACCCAACCCAAGAGCCCGTCTTTTATACTTTCGGGCGGTGGAGCGGAGTTTTGGCCTCCCGCCGGAGAGCTCGGGGAAGGATCCTAGACAAATGCTGTCGCATTTGGCAGGAGATTTGCCATAAAGGGGAGACAGGCGCGGCAATTGTGACGCGTCAATGTCATCAATCTGCTCCTCCGCGTTCAAATGTCATGCACTTTTGCGCTAGTATGCGTCCAGCATTTCGCCATGGCGTCTTCTCTCTGCCATTGCTTTCTCGAGTGACCCGCTCTAAACTCTTTTAAAAGTAAATAACCTTGCTATGCCTTCGACTTCTCGTTGTATCCGCACTGACGTAGATGGCGACGCTTCACCGCATTGTCCAGGATTTCATGAGGGTGCCAGTCTAGAAGTTTTCTTTCGGGATAATTCAATTGATCTAGCCATTACAGAATTCAGTGTCGCATTTCCATCCGTTTGCATGTGTCTGAGGTCGACAGACGCGAATAACCCGTTCAGCCTCTGTGCTGCAGCATTTTTGAAGGCATTTTGGACGAAAGCGCGACGTACGCGCTGAAGACAAGCAAGATTACAGCTACGGGAATGACAAATTTACTGCCTAAAGTGCGGGGATAGTATTAGAAAGCGCAGAAATCTCGTTCATTGACACACCAGTCACATTCAAATGCCTACGTCATTTTCCGCATCTTTTTGAAGTTTCTATTGACATTAGCTGAAGGGACTTGAGCGCGGGTTCTGGGGCCACTGTACAATGTAACATGTAAGGTCAGGAGTGTTGGTGGACAATGGACATCATTGCCAGAAACAGGCTGCTGGTGACTAGTGACTTGACAGTGACACGAGACTTGTGATTTGTGACAGGTGGCTTGGAGTGACCAACGGGCCGCAGCCGCTCTCGTTCGAACTTCGCCTTTGGACAAATCCTCCACTTCTCGCTCACTGCTCCAGGTCACACGTTCTTTCCCATTCCGAAGCCGTTTACAACAACTGAAGCTATCCCGGACGCAGCACGCTATGCTTAGCTTGCAGCTATTGCATTCTCGCCTCTACCGGTCCTGCCGCCAGCTCTATCTTCGTCCTGCGCCAGCGCTGAATCCATGGTGCTCCATACCATCTGCACATACTGCACAGGTACCTACGTCTCCCTTAGGATATAGGACGCTTGCGGTGCGCTTCTCCACACGTCAAGCGCATGCCGCAGTTTGTTGATTCTCCCCAAGACGTCGACAAGAGCGACCGGCAAGCGACCCCCAAATACTCCATCTACTTTTAGGCTGCGCACGCTACGCCCTGAGCGATTGTCGGCAGTGGGCCAGGAGATGATTGATTTGTCGGGGAAGGTGTTTCCCATCGCGTACACGGTCATCGACGGACACCGGATGCGCTTTCCATATGGGTTTGACGCGGGAGGGCGCTCTAGGCTGGCACATTATCCTGAGGGCACACGAGGGTTCTTCTATTTTCATAGTCCCGCGGATGGGCGCGAACTCCACGCGGGGGTGCGTTTCCGGATCTGCGAGAGCGCGGCGGAGTTCGCGCGTGGCCGGGACCTGCTGGGCACGCGCGGCGACGTGTGGGGCCCCAAGGTGCTGGAGATGGTCAAGCGTAAAGAATCGAGAGCCATTCTGGCGCTCTCCCGCGCGGAGCAGCTGATCGACGAGGCGCTTATCGCCGATCTCAAAAGATTGGACATCTCGGACAAAGTGGGACAACACCAGTATCTCCTCTCCGACCCGTTCGATCTGAATCTCCAGCAAACGAAGAAACAAATCACGTATATCACACGCGCAAAGATGGTCCGCCTGCTCTTTCCGCAGAAAGTATCTCGGATCCACTCTGACTTCTATCCACTGACGGGTCAGGCATTCCATCCTTTCATCCGCGCTCTAGTGCTGATCTCGCTTTCTGTAGGCTCCATCAAGGTGCAGTTCGAACTCTCCAATCTCCCGGAACACAAAGAGCTTGGGCCTACACTTGTTGTCCGTGTGCTCGATGTCGTCGAACCTATTGCTGTGCCTCGGCACTACAAATCGGTCCCCCTTGTGCCTGTGCCTGTCCCTGGCATGCTCCTGCAACGAAAGGCGCACGGATGGCGCCGTCCGCTGGCCATCCCGCTGACGCTCCAGCCGATGGCAGAGGACCTCTTAGCGCTCGCGAAGACCACGTGGGCGTGATGAAGCATGCGCGAGGATGATTCACGCTGGCTGCTGGCACGCTCCAGATACGCTTGCGCCCCGTGCAGGCATTGAGCAGCGGCCTGCGCCCATGGGGATCGGTCTCTTTCGACGCTTCCGGAATCGCAATGACGGATTGCGGACGGTGATTCGAACCGCGAGCCAATGTACACGAATTCGAAAACCATAAGCCGTTTTAGCTTGACATTCATGTTATTGACCAATTTGCCTGTTCATGTGCTCATATGGTGCGTGAGTAGTTGGGTTTCTGGGGAATGCGGGCGTGTTGCCAGCGCAGGGGAATGCATACCCCTAATTAACGAAGTTTCTGAAGGTGCATTCAGTGAGTCAGGGTCAAAGCAGTACTTATGTTTACACTTTGTTTTGTTTATTGTCCAGAGGAATGATTCAGTAGACTCGCCATCCGATACTTGGCTTGAGCTTTCCGTGAGCTTCAACTTTACGCCTACAATTAGGCTTATCCCTTCGCTGATCCTACAACGATCAAATTACACACGTCTAGGCAGGATTACACTTCAAAAGGAATTTTATATCTACCACATCTCTGCGCACCAGTGCTATCAAGGGTAGGCTTTACCTTACCAGATTTGGCTCCCAATATAATCGAGTGGTCGAATTGAAGCAGCAGCGTCCGCTAAGGTTCTCTAAGCTCAATCAACTTGAGGAGCTATGAGCGCATCCAACAAGCGAGAGAGCGCCGTGCGCGCGAAATAGCTGAGGGGAGTCCCGCCACAGTTGGGCTTTGGTTGGGCTCAACGCGCATACTGCCGCGCGGCATCCAAGCGGCGTCGTCGAGCCTTGGCTAGTGAAAAAAAAAATTGCAAGCACATCAGTGCCATATAATGTGAACTTGACATGCTGATAATTTTTAAAAAATTGGTCAAGCCTACATATAACAGGTCAAAGTTTTTGAACGGGTGACGGTAACGGCTCTGGTGCTTCATAGCAATTCACGCACAAAGCAGCAAGATTAGAGCATATGAACTTGTGAACTTTGAACTTTGGACTTTGAAGACTGGATGGCAAAAAAGTGGACACTGTGAGGATTGAACTCACGACCTCATGCAATCACCCAATGCGAAGCAAGCGCGCTACCACTGTGCCAAGTGCCCGTTGCAACTTCACCTAGACTATGTCTCCATACTTATTACACGGCTGTATAATTCCCACGAACTTAAGTTGCTCAGGGGTGATATGTATGGCTTGGCACTTTCTCCTACTTTCTCTTTGCTTTCTCTCGCTCAATTCATGTCTTTGCGCTTGCATAGTCTTCGAGAAACACTCTCATGGGCTTTGTTATAGGACGCATTGTTGTCCCTGAAATGATCGAGGCTACCTTGATGGTTTTGAATGGTCCACAAGACTCCACATAGACCTCAAACTTCAGTGCTACGCTCATTCTCTACTCCTAGAATACTCATTGCGTTAACTGGCTGGGGTAAAACAGCCGCGTGATTGGTCTTGTCCTTGTTCTCGAGCATCTTATCAAACACCCGAAGCCAGGACTTCCCAAAATACCAAGCAACCCTGTTGCCCTTATAATTAGGGCCGAAACTGTTACCGCTGCAAGTGACAAAGGCGCAACCTCTACCACGAAATTTCTCGAGTCAAGTACGCCGTCGTGCTTCCCTTCACAGAGATTAGTCTCTCCTGATGTCGATAACATCCTTCTTGACCCTTTCTTTCGACAAAATCTTGTGTTCTCGGTATCAACGAGGCGCATGTTCTTATTCCGTGGGGCAAGGACTTTCCAAAAGCTTATCACCATATCAGCCTTTTGCGTCGTCGACTTCCCTCGCACACTGTCCTGTTAAAGCCGGGCAACTCGAATGCATTCGGCTGTCGTCCAGATGCCCGAACATACGGATGATCTTCCAGGAGCTCACTCATCCGGTTGAAGGCTCTACAAAAATAAGAACCTTCAAATTTTCCCAAAAGGCCTTGGAGATCGGAACAGACCTCATATATATAGGTCGAATGTCATTTAGACTCCTAGTATTTGGTATGTTTTGAGAGACTAATCAGCAACGCCATGGTGTAGCTTCCAATTGCGAACGTTTCTCCTTTGTCAGGTGTTCTCCGACAGTGTCATTCACCACAAGGCGTTCCGAGTTTCTTGCCCCACAAAGACCGACATGCTCTCTGTGTTTTCTCACTTCAACTACCATGGGCCCTCTGCTAATGCTCGCGTTCTTCGCTGCGATTGCCTGGGCGTATCTCAAGCTGAAGAATGTCGGAAGCAGAGAAACAAGGCTTCCTCCAGGTCCTCCGACCATTCCCCTCCTGGGAAACTTGCATATGTTTCCAAAGGAATTTGCAAGCATCAGGTAAGTCCGAGTCCTTACACTTGAATATCTGAAGTGACCCTTTCCGCCCCTAGATTGACCGAATGGGCACGCACTTGGGGAGGCATCTATTCCGTGAGTTGTCGCCAAGTCTTGCTTTTGGCAGGGGTGACTGACGAGCTTATCGTTGCAGCTCAAAATGGGCCCCGGAACCGCCATAGTGATCACAGATCCCGCTGCCATCAAGGAGCTCATGGACAAGCGCAGTCAAAATACGAGCGATCGTCCAGCAAGCTTCATCGCAGACTCTGTTGCTGGAGGTTTCAACATGGTTCTTGCTCGCTAGTGTAGGTCAACCATGTCAACCGTGAATTATTCGCATTTTTTTGACACTCTACCTTCGCCAAAACGTAGCTGAAACTTGGAGGACCTTGCGCAGGATGAGCCACACTATCCTTACACCACAAATGTCTGCCAAACATCTTCCTATCCAAATGGCTGAATCAACACAGCTGCTCTACGACATTCTCCAAACTCCCGAGGTAAATAAAGCGATTTTGTTTCTATATTCTAATCTCATCGCGACATTGCAGTCATTTTACACCCACGTTCGGCGGTACTCCAATTCGGTCATTATGTCCGTCTTGTATGGCAAAAGATGTCCTAGATACGAGACCCCTGAAACGACAGCATTCTTCGTCGCCCAGCACAAATGGGAATTGCTTCTTGAGCCAGGTGCCACCCCGCCCTTGGATTTACTTCCCTTCCTTCAAAAGGTTCCCGAGCGCTGGGCAAAGTGGAAGATTGATGTCAAACAATGTCGAAAGCATCAGCGAGATCTCTACTTTGGCCTTTTGGACGAGACTAGAAGGCGAGTGGAAATGGGTGAGGAGAATGGAAGTTATATGGAGGAGATCCTTAGACACCAAGAAGAGTTTGGTATAGATAGGGAGATTACCGGGTATGTGATCGCCAATCTGATACGGCAGTCAAGTATTGACCTTTGCTTCTGTTTCAATTCAGGTACCTCGGGGGTGTTCTCATCGAAGGCGCTTCCGACACAACATCCTCGTTCCTTCAATCCGTGATTCTTGCCATGATTGCTTTCCCAGAGACGCAGAAGAAAGCTCAAGAAGAGCTCAATCGCGTCGTTGGTCGCCAAAGATTTCCCACCTTGGATGATCTTCAAAATTTACCTTACATCAGGGCTATAATACGGGAGGTGAGAGTCTCATTCTTCGGATTCCAGCATTTTTACAAAAATCTGGTGATATTTGTACTGACTTCGTCTTCAAGACTCACCGATTCCGCCCCGTTGCACCACTGATGGTACCCCATGCTAACATTGCCCAGGAAGAGGTAATTGTATCGCCTTTTTGTCCATATCAGCCCGAATAGTCACTAACGACACTTTGCAGTACAAAGGTTTCATCATCCCTGAAGGCTCCACCATCTTCGTCAATATTTGTGCGTCTGTCCATCCGAATTTAATACTAGGGATACCCAAAGACTGAGTTCATCAACTGATATCAGGGGGTATCTTCCACGACCCAGGCGAGCATGGATGATATTCTTTGCTATCTTCTTAACCTCATTTGACAACCAGTGTTGTATGACAACCCTGATGTCTTCGATCCTGAACGGTACCTGCTCACTGAGAATGGCACGAAACCCGGCGTTGATGGAAGTGATTTGAGGCCTAATCTCGCATTTGGATGTGGAAGAGTGAATATAGTTGATTATGCTTTCACTATCATGGATCCTGACAATTTCGTGACGGCAGCGAATTTGCCCCGGAATCCACCTTGCACAGAACTCGATTGTATGTTATTATTTTCTCATTCGCTCGGAAATAGTCTTCTTTACGCTCTCATTGGCAGAACATCAATACTATGAGGCTGTTATGGGCGTTCAGCTT
The DNA here is from genome assembly GCA_014925825.1 of Pholiota molesta. Classification (NCBI taxonomy): domain Eukaryota; kingdom Fungi; phylum Basidiomycota; class Agaricomycetes; order Agaricales; family Strophariaceae; genus Pholiota; species Pholiota molesta. The sequence goes on along the minus strand of JACGCK010000162.1, from coordinate 10,563 downwards.
TGCCCCCGCAACTGATTCCGCCACTGGCAAACTTATCGACGTGGACGTTAACGATTACCAAAAGGTGAGCTAGTTTCATACTTCCAAGTTCCAGCCATGCGAGGATCTTTCTCATGCTCTAATGCATACACCATCCTGTAGGGTATCTTGACTGGCCCATGCCCATTCAAAGCCTCTATCACTCCTCATTCAGCGGAAACAATGGAGATCATTAAGAGGGAATTCCATGAAGCGACTCATATATTCGAGAAATTTGAGTTTGGTCTGAGCAGCGATGATAAGGCCTATGTTGCCCAGTATCGATCGCATTGAAATTTGAGATACTTCTCGACTCGGAGATCATGATGTTCAAATGATACTTATTTTGTTTTCTTACAACTACCTGTATTTGAAGATGGTTTTTGGATGGTTTCGTACTTGTGTTAGTGTAAAGTGTATGAAGATGAACTTGTCGTTGACAGCCTTGGGAACGGTGGCTCTACCCATAGGCCAGCGATCCAATATATACGATTTGAAAGTAAATATTACAGATTCTACGTATACTTACTGTACGCGATTCGAAATAAGCGCGCAAGGAGCGCAGTGTGTGTGAAGATCACAACTCTTTTGAGCGGGCCGGAACATTTGTCGCGTTGCTCAGTCTTCTTGCCAAACTTCCTGCCACAACATCCGTGTTGTTAGCCCGTATCTGTCTTTCTACAAGTCTCCAGCTTCCACGCTTCTGCTCGTTTTGAAACACAAGAAGAATCAGCCAATACTTCTCAGAAACACTGCACGTCCAACGTTCGAAGCATGTCGGGTTCTTCTCAGCCACTTGGGCCTCCTCCAGGGATGACCGTGCTCCCCAAGCCTGCCTTGCCTACGGCGCAGCTTGAATCATTGAAATTCAAGGCAAATCAAATCATCGATTCGATCTACTCTTTGCAACGGACGATTGAGCTCGGAGGCTACGCCAATGCCATGCCTGCATGGCCCGACATACTCTCGAAATACAACATCCTCCTATCGCAAACGCACAATTTCTCCAACTCGCTCGTCAACCCATTTCCTACTCCAGGTACAAGCACCCGGACACAACAACAGCAGCAGAACATCTATGAACGCATAGCGCTGCACCCAAGTAAGCCGATGCCCGACGCACAGCTAGATGGCGAGGTAGTACCACTGCTCCGCAATCAGCAGACAACCGACGTGCTACGGATGGAGAACGACACCGTCAAACGCCTCGCGGAGCACATGAACACCCGAGGCTCACTCGGAGTATTGGGCATTACACCACCACCCGCGCCGCTCGGCGGATTCGGGGTACCGCGCAAACCTGAATACGAGGACGTGCTTCAAGAATGTGCAGAGATTCGTGGCGCGCACGATCGCCGTGTTGAGCGCGCATCGCGGGCGGTAATGATGCTCCGCGATAAATTCGACTGGAAGCAGCGCGTAGAGGTCGAGGTCGAAGAGCCAGAGGAGTTGGACTGGGATCCGAGGCTGGGACCACGTCCATCAGGAGCGTCTATGGGAGAAGAAAGGGGAGCAGCGGCGCCTATGGACGATGTGGGCATGGAGTCGGCTAGCGAAGGGGATGACGATGATGAGGGCGATGACGAAGAAGAAAAAGCAGCAGACAACGCGGAGAACATTGGTAGCAGTGATGAAGATGAATTCAATGTCGAAGGCGCGCTCTTCAATGGCGTCACGACTTCACCTCTCGATGGGTTTTCAATGGGCACAACTGCCCCGGATACTTGAATGGCTATTACTTTACGCGAAGCAAGACCTTTTTCACAGAATTTCTGATCTCTGCTGGTGCCCCGACTCTCTATTCCTCAATTAACAACTGTGCACGCCCAATCCTCCAGTACCGATGTTTCGGCCCCGCGTACATAGCTCAGACACGGATGCCTCTCAATCACAAGCGCATCACACATCTGCCATGTTCAGTGACGACGCTTCCGGAACCCGTTGCTGCCAAACTCTCGGTAACATCAGTCTGAATGATGCTGGAAGCCTTCTAACCACCCACGGAGAAGACATAAACTGCTATCTCACCCCAAGGACAACGGTGACATCCTGTCTACCCACGTTCCTTTCGCGGCCGTTATTCTCAATCACGACCTTTCTACATACCCCAGCGTGCGACTCGCAAGTTGTACATGTCGACTTTCAGTTGAAGCGGATACATATGTGTCTCTACTATGTATATAGGTACTCAGAGCCGGATGTCGTTCTGTTAACCTGCTTGAATCATTCCTAAGCGCCGTTCCTTTCATCTGATGTCATGTTTTGCGCATTGCGCACCTTCCCATCGTCGGATCGTCCATTAATTTATACTATTTGATACAATATTCTCCAAGCACCGGATTATACTACATTTATGAGCGCAATACGAGCCGATGCTTGTCATGAAGCTGATATCAATGAGGTCCGCTTCCGACTTCGAGCATCAGCCTCTTCCAACTCCAACTCCTCGTCGTGGTGCGTAACGTGCTCGACCGCGTAGTTAAAGGCAAAAGATTCGCCCACTGACGATTTCGTGTGCTTATCCAGCAGATACAACATTAGGCATTTACTCGACCGCGGCGCGAGCTAATTCAAATTGACTGACCTGACTCTGAAGTGATTCAGGATCCGGAGCGAACTCCATGGTGCCCCCAGACCTGGGTAATCTCAATGTATCACTGTGGCGTGCTTTGAGTTTCTCGCGGATTTTTTTGCGAGCATTTAACCTGATGGGTATTGCTGAAATATAAGTACCGCGGTGCTGAAAAAAGAGATAGTACAGATTTCCACTGACGTCGCGAGGAGAGAATTCGTGTACAATCTACCAAGCGATAGATGCATGGCCTGAATGACAATATTCAGTTATGTTATTCACATGTTTCCTAGTAGGATGGGCTTACAATGTAGTACAATTTTGTGGGAGCTGCTAGGAGCTGTCCAATGCCGCGGCTCGTCAATCGGAGATGCGAGCCCAAAATAAGGCGACGTACCGCGATTACCGCCCCAATCCTTAACGCGCTAGTCACTAAACCCGTAGCCACCGCATATTGTATGACTCGTCCAACAACAGATCGCATCCTGGACGGCACACGTGTGTTAGGACGGTTATGATGAATGAATAGAGGCGACTCGCGCTTGGAATCCAGGTGTATCTAGCCGCAGATAAAAACAGAGAAGCCCTGCAATGAGGAAGTCGGCTTAAAGATGGCGATTGAGATTATCAGCTAGGTAGTCCGGACATACATAAGCGCCTCAAACCTTACATGCTGCACCGATCAGGAAAAGCGCTAGGATCTCAGGCTTATCGCTTGGAAATTTAGAGATGGGCAGATGTGTCATCAGGACGTGGATAGGTAGATGGATGCTGAGTGCGAAGGTTCCGAGACATAGAGCAAAAACAAAGCCCACAACGAGGAAGTCCTTTTTGCTAAAAATCCAGATTCTAATCCGCAGCGATATCATTAGCCTGACCATGTTGAAGACCCAGGCAGGGAATGATGTATGCCACTTGCCTGTGCAAGAAAAATACCTGGCAGACTATGGAGGAGAGTCCAATGAGGAAAATGTGGATAACCAGCTCCCAGGTCGCGACATTAAGAGCAGGTAAGAAACCCCAATCGGTGACTAGATAGTGGTAGACCGATTGACAGACCACAATAAGATGTACCGTGTCTAAAATCCTTGGATGGATAAGCAGTAATTCGTCTAAATCATGACACAGTTGATGTAACCCTACCAGACAGCAAGTACCTATGCGAGCATGTCTAAGTCGCTCCGATGATTGTAAACAGCGCAAGAAATCGAACACTGACGAGTAGTTTATTTTTCAATGGATCCTCGGGGAAATTTTCATAGTAATTCCACGCTTGTATTGTCAGTACACCTTGGAGGAAGGTCGCAAACAACACTGATGGAATAGATGTAAACTCTGCTGAGAGCTCATCAGCGTTAAGCGCTCACCTCCGATTAGATATGCCCCATACGTAGGATCCAAGTCTGAGCTAGGGCCAGATCCAAGGGCGGCCATAACCTCGTTGCAGGGAAAGAGATTGTTGATCCCGGGTTGGTCGAGTACACATTATATATATCTATCCCGGACACAGCCAAGGAGGCTAAATATATTGTCCCGATTCCATTTTCCGTTCCCCTTTTCAAAACAGATGGGACTAGACAAAAAAGAACGTAGCTATAACCTATTTCAGCGTCTGGCACTGCATGATGAGGAGGAGCCTTGAGGAGCCTTGATCAGCCTTGATCGCACTAAACGTTATTCCTATAGATCTTTTGGCAGTCGCATCATTGAATCAGGCTACGGCAAAAAAGCCAGGTCAATTTTTCCATAGATGGATCAAAGATGGATACCTATGGATACTTATTGCACTGTCACCTGCGTGTGTACCGGGGGAAGGGCCTTGCGAGCGTCGATAACTACATAGGTGTGGTAAGCAAGGCGGCAAAGACTCAAGAGCGGTAAAGTTCAATGGATTCTGGAATGTGTGCTTCCTAAGTTTGATGGCAATGTGTGTGATGTCATACCACATGCCACCAAATTTCTCCCGTTCTCTCCGAGTAGTAGTACATGTCGGCCAATAGTACTTAGTTGGTGCGATGGATTGCAAATGCAGTTAATATGTCCACAATACGTGTTTGATGTTGAGATGGAGTACGTGAACATTCGATTAAGTACTATTCGTTTAGTTCTTTTAAGAAAGGTCAAGTTTTTGCAGTGGCTGTGATTAGAAAAGTGCGTCGCGCACGCGGGCACACGCCCTGGATGAACCACCAGCTGATACCAACTTACTCAAACGGAAATGCTATTTGAGTGGCTGCTACATAGACAGCATAGGACTACATAAATGTTGAGGCTTTTCCCATCCTCGCCCAATATGCATCATTGATAAGATTTTGAGATGATGTATCTTAAGAAGGTTCCCCATTGTAGACCGTTATTAACGATCAAGAAGCTTTGACCCTGTAATTACATCCAAACTATGATCAAAATAAGTACGGAACTATATTTTACTATTCAAGGCATACGACTAGGTGCTTGAGTGTATTGAGGATTCAAGGATTACACAGGCCAGGAATTTAAATCTAAATAATCAACGCTATAGGTCAGTAGATTTTCTTGAGGTCATTGGCCATTGGAGAAGCAAAAATTTGTAATTATAACTCTTAAGAACCTTTCTTGAACCAAGGGGATTCGGGCTTGAAGGACTTGGTCAACTTGAAAACCCGCGGTTGCGAAGATCTCTTCATTTGATCTCTTCATTCGTTTCAGCAGTATTTTTAGCCAGCGACCAAAGACTACTTTGGAAACCAATTGGAAACACTGCATACGGACAGTCAAAAGATTGTCTGGTAATTGATATGTATCCTGGACGGACATTACCTAGAGTCCTTCAATTTGGCTCGGGGATCAGGGTCAACTACGGACTAGTTTTGCAACTATATACTTTATTGAGAATTTTTTCTTGTAGTGAGGCTGTACATACTTAGTTTAACAGAACGAGCTAAATACTACTTATCCTCGAACGGTACTGCCAGTGCTTTCATGCGTGCACTAGTACTTGGAGGTTATGACGGTGTGCAAGCGGTGTCAGATTCAGAGTCCGGGGTAATAATGAGTACCATTCATTTATACCATGATACATACTCAAAATCTTATCTTTTTAGTGTGCCGTGGCTAACGCCCCTATCATGATTCGCGTCGCGATCGACGAGCACAGCTGTGGACGCGTTGTTTGCTTTTGTTTGCATAAAATGGCGCAGACTCCCGCGTTATGCCTTCGGCGGAAGTTGTGCATTGTTCAACGCGTAACCAACCACCAACATCGAACCAGAACCACCATGCTCTCAGCCATCCTCAGAGCGCCCTTCGCTCGCCCTTTGTTCTTGAGCTCCGTCTCTAGATTAGCGAGGCCCGCCGCTATTGCCAGTCCCTCACTTTTGTTGGAGGCCAGGCGCACTTTCTTGACGACCGCGCCTGTCGCTGCTACTGAGGCAAAAACCACCAAGGCGCCCAAGGCCCAACCCAAGAAAGCTTCCAAAGCAAAAGGGACCCCCAAAGCCAAGGTGGTCAAGGCGGCCAAGCCGAAGGAGCGTAAAGGTACGTGTCTTCAACACGTTTATGGGGTAGTTCACAGCCGACGTTGAGTGATATTTACGGCTGAATAGTCCTCAAGAAGGATCTGAAAATACCTCATCCGTATCCCAAATCCGCATGGCAAGATTTCTACATCAAGTATATGAAGGAACACCGCAAGGAAGGCGAACCGTTCGGTTCAACTGGACCTGCGGCTGCAGCTACCTGGAAAAATATGTCCGCTGAGGAGAAAGCGGTATGTTCGCAATTTGGCACGCGACATCTGGGATTTTTTTTTCTTACCTTAGTTTAGAAATATGGAGCGTCTAAGGAAGAGGTCGAAGAGTACAAGAGGCTGGCGGCCGAATACCGCTCCAGCCCCATATACAAAAAGGCTGCTAGGAAATTGCGCAAGCACAAGTTCCGTGATGCTCCTCTGCCACCCTATAATCAGTATGTTTATTTATTCCACACCGCCCACTGCCATTCAAAGATGTGAAAATGCTGATCCTCATTTCCATCATTAGGTTCGTCAAAGAAAATTACGATAAGACCTCGCCTTTGTCTATGCTAGAACAAGGAAGGGAGATGGGTAAGAGATGGCGCGAAATGGGTGCAGAGGAGAAAGAGGTTTGTTTCCCATCTCCAAATTCTCCCTTTATTATTTTTGACCATGTTGCTAATTTCTTCTACGTACGCAAGGCCTACAAGCAACGTGCTATCGAAGTCTACGAAAGGGAGAAGGCAGCGGCAGCAGCAGTGGAAGCAAAGAACTAACCACGCAAAGCTATGGGATTCCCAACAATGCAGGTCTACGTCATTTGATTTAATTCTTTGAATTCTTGGTGCTCCTTGTTTTTATTTCATTCGTTGTCGAGGGTTGCGATTTTGATAATTCATTGTAATGGTGTACTGTCTTATATCTCCTGCCTTTCCAGCGTCCTGAAACTAGTCCTTCCTTTGCAAATTTCAATACTTTGCTGTCAATAAATAATCGTTAATAACATGCTGCACTAGCTAAGCGTTCTGTCGATTCTCTAATGACATCTAAAGCCCAGCGTCTGGTAACTTCAGAATCGTCATTAGGAAGTCCTGTGAGCCTGCGTTCCTTCAAAACGAGTAGGGCGAGAAACAGTGTATACCAAAGTCTCTTGGTCCTTTGTCGTGGGAATGCGGTCAATTGACTGCCCCCGCTTCCAAGATATCCTTCTAACACTGCCTTGGAGGGTGCAGGAGGTAGGAAGAGGCTCTCGAGCAGCGGATCACCCCAGAGCGCGTGTGCGGCAGTGGGAAGGATGGCTACAATCCCCCGTGTCTTGGTAGCAGGGTGCGAGGGAAGAGAGATGTAGATATCATCCTCCGACCCAGTCAGCCAGATGAGCGACGGCACTTCCACGTCGTCGAACAGGAAGAAACCAATAGCGCGCGAGAGGTACCGGCGGATGTCCTCGTACGGCAGATCCACGCCCGCCGTTTGGAACTCGGAGAGCAGCGTTTCGAGGAGGAGCGTGAAGGTCTCCTGCCAGCTGTAGGAGGGGTCCTGCGGCGCATCGAGGCGCGGCAGCCCGAACCAGTGGTTCTGCACCCCGCCGTGCAGCTGGCCGAGGAAGCGCCCGATTTGCAGATCCACGAAGGCGGCGTCTTCGGCGCTTAGATAGCCAGACCTGCGCGCGACGGAAAGCGGGATGATATTGGAGGAGGTAATCGGCGACGGAGGGCAGAGCAGCAGGTCGTACGGGACGAGCTGCTGGGTGGTGTCGAGGATGGGATCGGGGATAGGGATGTCGGTGTGTTTTCTGATCTGGTTGAGGACTTTGTGGATTTCCGGGAGGGAATTGGGGTGGTAGGCATCTGGGTCACCGCCGCTGGGGTGTTGGATTGTTATGAAGCAAGAGGAGGATGGCGGCGTGTTGGTATCATGATGCGCTGGAGCAAGGTCTAGAATGTATGTTTTGGCGTGAACTGTGTAACTGAAGACATCAGAGGATTTGAGCTGAAGCGGGCAGACCTAACGGTACGTGTAACATACCTATATCCTTTGTTCGATACCTCTGTTATGTTTCTAAGTACCAAGGTATCTTGTCCACGAAGGTATTTATGGATGATAGCGCGGGCTTGCTCTTTGGTTAGCACTAGTGTGTTGTCGGGTGTCGGTGCTGGCGATGCCATGATGAACGAGATCAAACAGTCAATTTAGGAGAAATAAAGTAGATTTCTGTGCTGTTTCAGTGGCACAAGTCTAGATCTTGCAGAATGGTTTGCAGGAAGATGAGCTTTGGGATTGATGACGACGTTCCACAATCGTGTGGCTGTGCCACAGATAAGATTCAAGATCTTGGAGCCGTACTAACCTCCAATTTACCGCAAATTTCCCGTCTGCTGTCCAGTCGGAATTTTTTTCATAAGTACAGTTTCTTATGACCTTGTTGCGAGCTTTGTTGCAGTCGTGTACTCGTGTTGATCATCATGATGTTTCGAATCGTCGTCTAGTATCAGTACGTGCTGCTCGTAGCTTGCGTGCGCCCTTATCCACATATCATTTTGACGATTGAATAATGATGCATCTTCGGCATGATTTTGCTATGCCAGCTGCCTCCGCGCCGCTGGCATTCCGGCTTATAGGGTTATAGGAGAGTCTGCGGCTTGTGGTCGTGATTCTAATATCACGCTAAGTCAACAGAGTATCAGCTTCAGGCTTCGTAACAGTGTCGTTGGAAGCCTTTCGTGGCAGATGCACTATCTGGGCAGAAGCGTTTGATTAGTTGGAGTGAAGCATTCTGGAGACAGCGACCCAAACTCGGCACGGATAGCGTTCCAGATGATTATAATTGAATAAAGACGGGCCGTATTGTTACATTACCACAAGATTCTCTGTCTTCATATGTGAGATAACTATCGGTGAATTTATGCTTCCAAGCTATAAGTATTTTTCTCCAACTGGAGTACATCAGAAACGTTGTCAGAAAACCGACAAAAGAAACGCACTTCAGTCTCCAGCTCCTTTCTTATACGATATTCATGTTCAGCTTTGATAATCAGGTGGTGGTCGTCCAGATCCTCGATGATAAAGCTTTCCTTCTCATTCATCATAAGAAGGATTTGCTTCACTGCCGGGTCGCTGTACACCATATGAGAAATTCCAACCAGCTTAGATTGCGATTGTGCTCACCATGTGAGCAGAACAGCTAAATTTATAGTCAAATAGATGGTGAAGACACGGCCATAGGCGGGATATACATTAGAAACGCACCTCTGATAGCTCGCATTCGGCTGACGAGGTTCCACCGTCGACTCTCTCGCCCGCTGTCGCGGGTGTTCGGGAACAAGGCTGGGTGTGGTCACAGTGTCTCACGCTCGTCGCTTTGGACCGCCACAAGCTTTATGCCCGCCGCTACGCGTCGGAGGTTCGCGCTTCGCGCTCACCTCCTGCTTCACTCTGGGCAACAGCTTGCCGGGGCTGCGCCCCTGGACCCCCTTTGAGTCGGCGCCTTGCGCCTCCGTACATAGGCCTTAAAATATAGAATTTGCTTGAAATTGCTTGCATAATTTTACCGTTGAATCAGGTTCAAAAAAAAATCGGAATTAAGCCAAAACGAATTGAGCAGAGTGAAGCAATTCAAGATCTCAAAAGAATTATAAGTAGTTCCAGCTCTGTACTGGCCAAAAGCAAAAAGAAAAGAGAAGAAAATTATTCGAGGCATATTGATGGTGCTTTGACTTATTCTATATATTTTTAAAAATATGTGGGCCAGAGCTACGCCCTGGCCCATTCTTCCAAGAATAATACTGAAGTGTACAAAAATATGACAACTCGGGTTGGGCCAGAGCTTCATCCTGGCCCTCTTTATAGACTACCCATATCTACTAATTTATGTACCCTGCTGAGATGACTCTGAAGCATCTCAGATCAATAAATGTGTTGTCCAAAACTTCCCATTATATTTTACTTTTACTGCTGAGAGATTTTGGGCCAGAGCTTCGCCCTGGCCCTCTTTATAGACTACCCATATCTACTAATTATGTACCCTGCTGAGATGACTCTGAAGCATCTCAGATCAATCACTATGTTGTCCAAAACTCCCCATTATATTTTACTTTTACTGCTGAGAAATTTTGGGCCAGAGCTTCGCCCTGGCCCTCTTTATAGACTACCCATATCTAATTATTTATGTGCACTTTTGAGAAAACTCTGAAGTATCTCAGGTCAATCAATTTCATCCAATGCTACTAATATTTGACAAATTTCCTGCAATTTCCAGCTCAGATTCAGCTTAGACTGGGGTAATATGATGGCTAAAGCTCATAATAGCTACTGGTATATAAAACACACAGGCTGGACTCAGAGGATGTGCAAGAAAGATGTTGGGAAGATGTGCAGATTTAATGCAGATCGAACGCGAACATTGTGCGAAGACGCGGCCATTGTGAGACGCGCGCGCGGGTGCACAGCCACTATTACGTAATTAGAGCCCCACTGTCTT
>JACGCK010000161.1:0-102653 GCA_014925825.1 Pholiota molesta | reverse complement strand
ACGTTCACATGAGATCTTGATTTACGTCGCATTTTCGTCTATCCCGATAGCCTGTAAAAGCAAATGGGTCAACTGCGTTGAATAGCGGAAAATCCTCTGCCTATAAATGACCGCGGCCGCCCGAATCCTTCCTGCGAAGAAAACAATTGGGTAGCCAAGGTTTCACCACAGCCACGAGCAAGCAGCGCACTAGTTCGACGACTTACAGGCCCCTCGACCACAGTGTCAATGATGGCAAACTTTCAGACACATGCGTCAAGAGATCCCCTTCCTCATATACCTGATAATCTCACTCTCGCACAGTTCATGCTTGATTACCAACACGATTCACGCGCCGGAAGAGATGGGATAGGCTGCGTAATCGATGACGCTTCTGGGCGTCGTATTAACCTTGAAACGGTATGCCCCAAGATAGAACACACACCACTCTGGATAGTGTAATTTACATTCCCTCTAGTTAGGTCGCAGACTGAAGGCCTGGCGAATGCACTGTACATGTTGTATGGGATAGGTATTTGCTGACATGTACTTCTGTCGATCCTTTCTCACTACTTGGTCTCCGATTTAGGCGAGACGGATACTGGTATGGATAGAAATACTAAATATCTTCTTTTCCTTTCCTGATTTACTTGGATGTCAGTTATGCTGCTGAGCCCCAATCACATCAGTGCGTCATTCTAGTTACACGATTTTATGCTTGAAACTTACCATTGTCATGTTGGCAGACTACCCGGTAGCACTTTGGGCCATCCATAAGCTTGGAGGAATTGTTGCGTAGGCGCCTCATTTCTTTTGGAAAGCTGCAAAACTGATCGTCCCCCTAGCTGTTCAAATCCTCAATTCAACGTGGAAGAAATAGTCTATCAGCTCAAACTATCCAAGACCACATTTATAATTGCGCACTCAACGGTGCTTGAGGTGGCTTTGAAAGCCGCCCAGGCGGTCAGTTTGCCTTCTGATCGTATTGTTCTTTTGGACCACCACGCCAGTCGAACCTTTGGAATAGTCGATTTACAAAATATTCCGGACCTGATTATCCTAGGCAATGAGAAGAAACAGGCACCTTACGAGCGTCCGTTGAACCCAGGGGAAGGAAAGACGAAGATTGCTCTGCTGTGCTGGTCATCTGGCACCACAGGAAAACCCAAGGTGCTTTTATAACTTCCTCGCCTTTCTAGATCCGTTAGAGTGATGCTAATGTAATCTTGGTGCAGGCAGTGGCGATTCCGCACCGCGCTCTAATAGCCAATATTATCCAGATGGCCGTCCACAATGAGGTCGATAAATCATTCGGGAATCGGGATACTCGATCATACCGACCAGGAGACGTGGCCTTAGGCGGTAAGAAAAATCATCAGGTATTGAGATTAATCATTCTGATATCTCGACGGTTCAGTTCTTCCCTTCTACCGTAAGTCCGATTTTTGTGCTTGGCCTATACGACTCTGAGCAGTGAATGTTTAGACAATGCGGGACTCCTCATAAGCGTAAGCAATGAAATTCTTTGGAATTCGGTCGGTGAGCTCGGCTAACTTTAGTTGACTGTAGCTTCATCTAGTATTATTTTGTGCTGTGGGTTTTCACGAAAGCCCAAAAAATCAAAACTTATAGTGTACCGCTACAGATGACGCTTGTTATCCCACCAAAGTATGATTTTCTCAGCATGCTCGACAGCATTTCACGCAATAGAATCTCCCATCTATTGTAAGCTCCGCATTACTTGTCATTCAAGGTTAATATTCAAGGATTCACATTATGTTCCTTTGATAGCCTCGTACCGCCTCAAGCCATCACGTTCTGCAAAGTACGTTTCCACTTTTATTTTCTCAAACGCGAATGTTCCTACCCGAAATCCCCGCTCATTGAATATCCTACAGCATCCCGCGGTTGCTAAGTATGATTTAAAAAAGGTCAAGTATGTAATGATAGGCAAGTATCAATCTATATTTTACCTTTGCTTGATCTTATCACTGCGATAGGCGCTGCGCCTGTCTCTCGAGAGATTCAAGAAAGCCTGTTCCAGGTATTCCCAGCAGCTCAAATAGGCCAAGCATACGGTTGGTACACGATAGTGCTGTTTACTCAATTAAAACTATCTCACGGAAAACTTGAATTCTAGGCCTCACTGAAACAGTTTGCACACTGTCAATGGTAGGGACTTCTCAGAAGCGAGGGCCTCTCGGGAGTATGTTTACCTCGAATTATTTAAGGATACAATGGAGCTTCTAACGATCCATTTTGGCAGGTGGCGGCAGACTACTGCCAGGAATACAGGCCCGAGTAATCACCTCTGATGGCTCACCTGCTAAGTATGGTGAACTTGGGGAGTTGATCGTCAAAAGCGCCGCTATGGCCTTGGGGTACTTTGACAACATTCAAGCGTAAGCTGCAGATCAATGACTAGCACTTGGGCCCAGCTGATTATTATTCATAGTACAGAGGAAACTTTCAAAAATGGGTGCGTTATTATATTGATCCTTCAACATTGTTTTCGCAGCTTATTTCCCTCCATAGATGGGTCCATACAGGGGACCAAGTCATTCTAACCAATGACCAAGAAATATTTATACTTGATCGACTCAAGGTATGGTGATCACTAACAATTCCAGTAGTTGAACTCTACGGGCTTTCGATCTTAAAGTTATTTTTCTTCACGTAGGAACTCCTGAAAGTACGAGGATTTCAAGTAGCTCCCGCAGAGCTAGAAGGTTGTCTGCTTTCACATCCAAACATTGCCGAAGCATGCGTTATAGGGATACCCGATGACTATAACGGAGAGGCACCCCTCGCCTTCGTGGTACTGACGCCAGTCGCTGCGCAGTGTGTAGCTTGTGACCCAAGTATGGTAAATCATTTGAGAGAAAGTATAATTAAGGTGATACCCCTCTATCTCATGTTTTCAAGACAATTTCTGATCACTTTCCCGCCTTTCTTTTTTTATCAGCACGTTGAAGATCGTAAAGCTAGTTATAAACGCTTGACAGGAGGTGTCCGATTTGTTGATAACATTCCGGTGCGTTCGGTGTCCCGATTTCATCATCATGGGACTCAATTCATTGATCTCTACGCTTTTGTGATTTGATAGCGAAACGGAAGTGGTAAGATTATGAGGAGGATTCTTCGTGAAGAAGCCGAACGACACATAATAAGCGCTCCTCGAACTTATGTCCATGTGAAACTTTGAGATTCTGATAATGTGTAGGCAAGCTATGGCAGCTGAGGCGAAGTTATTAATTTTATTTGAAATTAGCGTTGACAACATATTGTCACTTAAGTATATCTGGAACCGTATTTATAAAAGTGGTCTTATACTGCACACCAAGAGGCCTTCAAATGATTGTGCAATCCTCCTGCCGGGGTACAGGCGAGCAGAAATAGGGGTACATTCCCAAAAGCGGTTGGCCTGTGAACAACTTTCTGCTCACTTGACCTAGCTTGCCCAGTTGACCGCCAGCTCCCATGAACGCGTGATAGTGATAGTGATAGTATTATACACAGCATTGCCCCGTCCCAGAGCGCCGTGTCCCGAAAGTTATCCCAGTACATGTGAGCTAACTAAGTACCTTCGCTTCCGGACCTCGAGAATTGCAACCACACCAAGCAGTCCCCCCAGCTTTCGCCTGGACGTCAATGTGGCCCCTCCTCCCGAAGCATTATGAGACTATCCTGTTACCACTAGTACCATCTTCATAGCAGGCTATTACCCAGTCAAGTGGGAGTGACGGAATAAACACTGGACTTGCCTCATATATGGCTAAGACTTCATGTGTGAATTTTGCGAGCAGGCCGATGGTGTCCCTTTTAGCAATTAGTGTGCGTAGTCTGTTTACGGGTTCCAGTGACTCGATCAGCTCCCAATCTGGGAGTTCAGCATCAAGTTTACTTGTAAACTCGGTTCTCAGTGCAGCAATATCCTCATTACCCATGCATTCTAGCAGAGCGTGTTCAGGGGATTCAATATGCACTTTACAGAACCTGCACAATCTTTTATCTCGTGGGATGTTTGGGCGTCTATGCTCTGTGTGCCGAAGTCGTTCCAGTGCAAGAGGGTGGCACGACAGGATTAGTCTAGTCAATGATTGCCTGTGTGCTGTATTAGCCACCTTCAGATAGTGTCTCAGTAGGAAGGTGACCTGAATGTATCCCTCGCCATCTTTTTTGGGCTCTAGCCTGTTACGCAGAAGGTACAGTTTCGTGTTCTCGTCTAGCTCATTTTGTATTTGTGCACGCATTGCTCCTCTGACTGATGTCATTAGGGTAACAACCTCATCAACATCTAGAGTATATAGGTTGGGCATGGTTGTCTCAGGGCAGAGTTCAGCAATGATATTTCGGAGGTTTTTAATCCAGCACACATGGTCTTTAGCGTCCAGTTGTATGGAGTCCTCCAGTGCTTTTCGAGCCAGACGCTCTGCTGGTAGCGCAACAAGATATTTTAGGAATTCAAGTGCGATCAGCAGACGCCGAAACTTGAGTGGTATTAGTCCAGTCTCAGTAAATAACACGACTTTAATGGAGTTATTTGGGAGTCCGAGTAGGCGCCGTATGAATGCAAGCTGAACCTCCTGCAGGTGTTGAAGGTGGCTCTGGGTAATATCTAGGCATATCTCTGCTCCGTGTGTGAGATGGGGATCAACCAAGGCCATGTATAGCATTATGCCTTCATCTGGTGGGAGTAGCCCAATGGTTGATTCCATCCCAAAGATGAGTCCTCCAATCTGTCGTGCTTTGCTCACTTTTTTCTCATAGTGAGATTTGAAGATATTTCTGGCTTGGGAATTAAAGGTAACCCCAACATAGGTGTGCTCCTGGACGATCTCCACCTCATCATTGTTAAACCTGAATTTAGGGAGGTTTCTTGGGGAGGGGCCAAATATCATGATGTATGATTTCACTGCATTGAGAATCATGAAGTTTTTGTGGCACCATCTCCAGAGCACATCCATCTTTCTCTGAAGACCAAGGATAGATGTTGATATGAGGATAATGTCATCAGCTTGTTCCATGTTGCCAAGTAGGCACCCACCAAGTTTAATGTCGTCCTTGTCTGGTGGCAGAATGAAGTTAGCGAAATATAGATTCCACAGAAGGGGTGATAGGGTGTCCCCAATGAGGATACCTATTGTGGATCTAAATATTTCAGACTGTTCACCATTGTGTTGCACAGTGTAGGACATTTTCTGGTAGAGCATGCGAAGCCAGTCAAACATCTTTCCACCAGCACCTCTTTCCTGAAGTTTAATCCACAGCGTTGATTGCTCTGTGGATGGAAAGGCATTGCTGAGGTCTGCAAAGATCACGTATAATGTTTTGCCCTCTGCTTTTGCACGGTCTATTGCACAGTTGAGAATAAAGACATTATTGTTTGTCCTGTATCCTCTCCGGAAACCATTTTGTGATTCAGGCAGCAGATTATTGGACTCACACCACTCAACAAGCCGTTGGTGGATTAGTAGAGTCAGCAGTTTTAGTGCACAGCTTTCAAGCCCAATCGCTCGGTAGCTGTCCGGTTTGTCTTTTGGTTTGCCTCTTTTTATTATGCCGATGAGAACTGTCTTCAACCACACAGACGGGGCATCATTGTCTGACAGGCAGCGGTTGAACAGGACAGCCAGTATCTCATCGTCAATTTCCAGCAGCTCATCATAGTCAATATCATCCAGACCAGCTGCTGACACTGTTGATTTTTTTCTGAGGTGCGCTTTGGCTGATTTTACTTCCCCGGAAGTTATTGATCGTGAGAAGACATGCTCGGGCGTCACGTCTACTGTGTGGTCAGGTATGGCTTCTGCAAGTATTCTGTCAAGTTTCAACTTCTCTGCATCGAAAGACAGCGGTGTCGGTATAATGGGGTTCATTCTGGCCTCAAATGTCTGCCTGAGGTCATCTGGAGAGAAGTCGGATGGGGTGTCTTTGCTGCCAAGTAAATTTTTGATTATGCGCCAGTGCGCGGCTGGAGAATCACTTTCAATTAGTTTGATTCTGAGAGCCTTCTGTTTCTCATAGACCCCTGTCCGGGCCCTTTTCACTGTGAGATTGGCATCATTTGTTAGGTCAGAGCTGGGACCTGGGTTTTCCACCTGCTTAAGGACCGTTCCGCTTATTTTAGGAGTATCTAAGCACCCAGATGGCCAATTTTCAGCATTCTTGTCTGGGGCCATTATAGTATTCAAGATTGCATCAGATTTCAGTGGGAGTAGCAGACCCTCCTCAGCGAGACCCTTTGCACAAGTCAGGCTATTGTTCTCCAGTCTGGAATCTAGCTGGGTAAGGGTGATTGCAGCGACTCTTTTTTTGATCAGATCTGTCAGTGCTGAGATGATGTCCCCGTTCGGTATGTTCCATTTTGCTTTAACAGCCTGTCGTATATTTGTGAGGAGGACGGTATATAAAGTGCAGCGTGTGGTGAACACCTGAATTGCGCGGGTGATACGTACTCTGCGCACAATGTTGTGTAGCGCTAAGAGTTCAGCCCGGTCAGCCGTTTGTTTCCCATGTGCACGGAGGGCCAGGTTATTACTGTTGTTTTGCCCCCAATATATGCCTGCAGCAGCATGGCATTGGTTTAATACTTTATTCTCAATGCTGTATATGTAGATATCAATTGGTGTGGATTTAACATGTACTCCCCATACACATTTGCGATGAATTGTTCATCAGTTGGACGTGAGGCAAGTGTCTCTATATATAATTTGTCTAGGTCGGTGTCATCTGGTAGCGGGGGCTGCTCCATCCTCTTCCGCTTAAGGGAGCGGCTTGTACCCTGTGGTGTGATAGCAATATTCGTGAATAGGGCAAGCGCAGCATGGTCGGACACAGAGCAGTCCTGTGCGAGAATTTCAAGGCGCCTCACAAGGGACTGATCCTCAGCCCTAATGATAGCATAGTCCACAACTGCACTGCCGGTTGCTTGGAAGGATGTGAACCCAGAGTTGTTCGGCCCAAACATGGGGAGCCCATTCAGGATGATCATGTTTGTGTGCTTGCAAAGGTCAACTAAGGCTTTACCTCTTTGAGAAGCAGGGCGCTCGGCGTCCGCAGAGAGCCTTGTTACACCCGATGGGGTGAGACAGGACGTTCTCGCATTTATATCTCCCAAGATAGCAAGGGGTTTGTTGGTTTCAGCCAGCGCCAGTAGGGTTTCTGTGAATTTTTGGAAGGGGTCTACTGTTGTGAACATGTTCCAGACACTCTGAGGAGGTAGTATGTATGCATTTACCAGTATCAGGTCAGCAGATTCAAGCACCATGATGTCTGGGCTGGAAAGGTCACGCCGTAGACTGAAGTCAAGTCCTTCCCGGACAAGAGCGAGGATACCTCCGAATTGACGGCGGTAGGTTTGAGTGTACTTTCGTGTTATGCTTAGTGGATTGTACCCTCTCGGAAGTGCGAGGGATTCATGTTCATTTGTGGTGAGGTGGGTTTCTTGTAGGAATATGATGTCGAAGTTGGTAATTTTACGGAGGAATGACGGGCAGGACATTTTCAGGGCAGTGTTGCCATCAATGTTCCAGCTCAGAATGCGGAGCAGTGCGGACGACGCGGGGGGACTTTGTGCATTTTGAAATATATCTACGGTAGAGGGCAGCCCTACAGTACTTTTAGTGTGAGTGGGGGTGGTTGCACTAGGAGTTGTATCTACAGTAGTACCAGTGACTACGATACTTTGAGAAGCGAGTCCGATGTCTACATGTCCTGCCCTAGCTAGTTTCCCTGCATGAGCGAGGCAGTAGCGACCTCATAGCCAGCGGGAGGGGCAGCGGACCAGTTGTTGATGAAGGTAATGGCGTCGGCGGCGCGGTTGAAGGTGACGATGATGTATTGTCTGTTGCTTTGCAGCCGCTGTGCCCTAACGCTATCGGGGGCAATGAGGTGGCCATTCGGTGTCCTTTGCACCAGGGTACGGAATTGGCCGGTGATGTCCTTATCCCAGGACATGGGCCCGAAGAGGACCTGTACCCCACCATCCACAGGGCGGTTGCGAGCTTGGTGCGCAGGCGGGGCTACAGGGAGGCCGTTGATGTTTGTCGGAGCAGGTGCTGGTGGGACGCCAGTGGTCGCAGCGGGCGAACCCGGCATCGGTGATGGCATGGGATAGGAGGGAGCGCCCGCCGGAGCAGTGAATGAGAAGGGCTGGACGGCAGGAGCTGTCTGGTGGGCATGTGGGCCAGGAGCGATTGGGACGAGGGTGGATGTGGGGGTATCTCCGGTGCGGGAGCGCGTAGCTGCAGGGACGACGTCAGGGAGGCTGGCAGGCTGGCCCGCAGAGATTGCACGGACTTGCTGCATGATCTCCTGCATGGTGTGGGAGATAGATGCCACCTGAGCCTGGCTCGCTTCGATGGCAGCTGCCATGGAGGCAGTTTGTGAGCGCAGAGCCACCACCGCCTGCGTGATCTGGTTGGTGGCGTTGACAACATCATTGAGGCGGGGGTCAGGGGTAGCCTGGGGGGGGAGGCCTGGAGGGATTGGACATCCGACGCGAGTGATGCGATGTGGGCACGAAGGGTGGCGATGTCCTCAGATACCTCCAGATGGTTCCCTTCGACTCTCGCCGCGATGGATCCCATGGTAGAGTCGAGGCGTCGGACAGCGGCGCTGTCGTCCTTCGCAGTGGAGGCTTTCTTGGGCGAGGCGGATTTCGTACCAGAGGAGGAGGCGACAGCGTTCTCCTTGCCTTTGCCCTTCCGGCTGGGCGTTGGTGTGGGGGACGCAGGTGGATCGCCTGGCTCGGAGGGACTGATGGTGAACGAGTCGATGGTGGACTCGTCCGAGATGCGCGTGGCAGAGCTCGCCGTGTTGAGGAGCGTAGCTTGGCGAGTGAGTGGGCGGTTGGCTTGCCCTGCAGCAGCACGTGTCACCACCGAGGCGACGTTCGGTGATAGTTGGGTGCGTGCAGGTACCGGTGGAGGGGCCGCAGGAGGAGTAGACGCGGAGGTGATAGGGATGTCCAGTGTCGCCTCCACGCGCTTTACGATGTCGTCGAGGGAGGTGACTTGGGGGAGGTCGTCTGCAGGGCTAGACATCGGGGGGTCTGGTACTGTGTCAGCCAACATGTATCGTGTTGCTCAGAAGATGACTCACGCAGTCTCTCGGTAGCGGGCGCTGCAGGAGGCGGGCGAGAGGCGGACTGCTCAGGTTGTAGCACACCGTTAAAGTACAGGATGGTGGGGGCCATCCCGAGATCCTCCGATCCGGAGCGTCCGTGTTGGGGAGGGAGTCTTATCGATGGCCGATCCGTGCGATAACGACCACTGCTGGCGTAGGTGGTAGAGATGGGTCGAACAAGGGAGCGGTTAGGCATGGGAGGCTTGTATTCGCTAGATAGACGCGGGAAGGTACAGGCAGAGCGGGGGGCAGAGGGCGAGTGGACGTTGTGGATGGGAGCTGATGGGGCTGATAAGAGGTCAGTGCCAGCGCACCACCACTTCCAGCTCACTACGTGCCTTGTACCGTGCCAGGGATGTGCTCGATGACTGGGAAGGGCGTCTACGAGGGTACTTATGGATGGTATGTAGTGGTTGTATCTAAGGAGGCCAGCCGGTGACAGCGTGAGGTCTGTTGCGGCGTTTGGGCTCCCTATCTCACGTATTTATTGGGAGTTTTACGTGTACCGCCCACTGGATCAAAGGGGCTGACTGTACCGTTCACTGCGCTCGTCACTGTGCCACCTGGGGTTTGGTGGGGTGCTCGAGGAGGGTTTTTGAACGGGGGTCAGGTTTTGAGATATGTTCTCAAGGAAATCCATTTCACCGTTAAAACGGCATGACTAAACGACGATATCGTCTTCCAGTCGTCTGAGCTTTACAGCGGCTGGCCTTACCATCGACACGACCCTCACTACCCTCACCACAATGGAGTTCGCTGCACGACAGCCTTGCCCATACGTTCCGGACGATGTTACTATTCCGCAGTTCATATTTGACTCGAGACATGAGACGAGGCCGAATCGAAAGCCCGAGACGCCATGGCTTATAGAGGATGGGACAGGGAAGAAGCTGATGGAAAGTGATGTGCGTCGCGGTGGTTCTTGCTTGAATCATGAATGATGCCACTGATAATCACCGTATCCGAATAGCTTCGTATTCGAACTCATGGACTCGCGAATGGACTGAAGACCAAGTATAATATAGGTACGACTGTTGAACGTTGAACTTCGAAACTTGATTCTTTTCCATTGCTGATGTGATCTGATAGGAGAGAACGACGTTGGTATGAAACATCGCCTTTCACTGTTGAAGAGCTAAATCCTGTGTTAACTTTCTCTCCAGTACTTCTATTTAGTCGGAATCATGTCGGTGAGTGAACCAACGTCTCTATCGATTACCTATTGAATACGGGCTCATGGGATTTGTATAGATTATCCCGTAGCAATTTGGGCAGTGCATAGACTGGGAGGCGTCATATCGTATGCAACACCTGCATCTAATTCAAGTTGCTGTGAATGGGCTGACCTCTATCTTTATTGTTCAGGGGCGCAAACCCTGATTTCACCACAAACGAATTGCTCTATCAACTACAAGCAACCAAAGCAGCCGTCATGATCATTGACCCGGACTCTCACCCGATAGCGCTGGAAGCTGCTCGGCAGGCCGGGCTTCCCTCCGATCGCATAATCCTGTTTGATACCAAGGTTATCCCAGATCATGTACGCGCGAATCATGAGACTGTTAGCAGTCTGCTTGAGTTTGGGCTGAGGAATAAGACTCTGTTTGTGGAAAGGAAGCTGAGTCCCGGAGAGGGAAAGACCAAGCTAGCGTTTTTGAGTTTCTCCTCTGGTACTACTGGGCGTCCGAAGGTGAGATGAATAGTAATCTATTTTTCGCGGGCTTGCTTTCTTTATAAGGTTCTTACCCACATTTCTTTCAGGCTGTTGCTATTCCCCATCATGCTTTGATTGCGAATGTCATTCAAGCAGCCGTTCATAATAGAATACACGAAGACTATTGTGCTCTCGAAGATCAGCGGTATCGACCTGGGGATGTTGCTATTGGAGGTAAGCAGTGATAGTCTTTGAAAACATCGAGATATATTGATTAATATTCTTCAGTTTTACCATTTTATCGTAAGTTCCTGTTCATGTATGCCCAGTTGACAGGCGAGATTCTAAGCGAAGACATTTCTTAGATATCTATGGCTTGGTTTTAAACGTAATTTTCGCTCCTTGAGTAACGTTACCACCTTACTGACTCGTTACATTCTCCTACTGTTGTAGCTGCATTTTATATTGTTCGCTGCGGTATGTATAAGTACGGTTTCGCACTACTTCATATCCACTCAAGGCCCACGTGCAGATGTCCATCGTCGTTGTCCCGAAGTTCAATTTCGTGGAAATGCTTAACAGCATCGTTCGTCACCGCATATCCCACCTCTAGTACGTCAACTCTTTTTGTATGTTGTGGATATTGTGTTCTAGCATATGACCCCCACCCACCTGCATAGCCTCGTACCCCCTCAAGTCGTTCTAATCTGCAAGGCAAGTGTTGATTGCCACTTAATGACTGAGCCTTGCATTCGAAATTAACTTCGAGGCTTCCAGCATCCTGCAGTAAAGAATTACGACCTGCGTAAATATATTCGCTTGATCATGAGCGGCGCCGCTCCGCTATCACATGAACTGAACCAACAACTATTCGAGATGTTCCCGACTGCTCATATTGGTCAATCATACGGTATTCTTCCTCGCTAATTCCTGCGTTTTCCTTGTTTGACCAGTAGGAATTATCTTCTCAGGAATGACGGAATTGTGTACCGCCGTTACCATGTTCTCCATTGACCAAAAGAGAGGTGTATCAGGCGGTCCGTGTGTTTCGCGGCAATGTACGCCCAGTGAATACTAATTGCTGTAATCTGGTTCCTGTATTTAAATAGGTAGTGGAATTCTCTTACCTGGAATCGTAGCGCGCGTGGTGAAGGAGGACGGCTCCATGGCAGGCTACGAGGAGCCAGGAGAACTCATCATCAAAACGCCTTCTGTGGCGCTTGGTTATGCTAATAATGCGCAAGCGTATGTGATTATTCTCTGTGTATCTGGGGCTTTTTTCATGAATGTTCCGGGAAATGCAGGACCAAAGAGACATTTATCGACGGGTGCGCGACATGTGCCTCGCTCATTGAATATTAGACGCAACTCACGCGGGTTTTGTGTAGATGGGTAAAAACGGGCGACGAAGTCAAAATTGGCAGAGACGGCCAGATGGTGGTGCTCGATCGACTGAAGGTTCCAAATACCTTCTCTTCGAATTCTTTCAGACCTAATTTCTGGCTTTAAACACAGGAAATCATGAAGGTGAAAGGCTTTCAAGTCGCTCCCGCCGAGCTCGAAGGGTGTCTCCTCGACCATAAAGATGTTTCCAATGCCTGCGTCGTCGGTATCCCGGATGAATACAGTGCGTCGCTGTCTGCGGCCCCTTAAGATCCTGAATAGTCACTAACCACAATTCCTGGGATCATATAGACGGTGAAGTGCCTCTGGCGTTTGTAGTGCTTACCGCCGATGCAGTTAGCCGTGCGGGCCAGAACGAGCTTGCTTTAGATGAAATCAAGGCGTCCATCATCAAGGTATGTATGGTGGCCTCCTGATCCATTCGTTTATACTTGATCTGATTTGTGTTGCTACTCTTACAGCATGTCGCAAACAACAAAGTACAATACAAGCATCTTGCAGGAGGGGTGGAGTTTGTTTCTGCGATTCCGACTTCTCCGAGTGGGAAACTTCTCAGGCGCGTCTTACGCGACCGTGCAAAGGAGCTGCGACGCCCATCGAAGGCGAAGGCGAAGGCGATGTTATAATTTTTAGATTTTCTTTTATTGTTGTCCCGCATGTAAATTCCAGCGTTGTTTACAATCACAAGGTGCAATTTGGGCTATGTAAATAAACCTCTTCATACAGGATTGCTGAACTTTTAACAACATGATTCAAGTTCAATCACCAATCACCGAAATCTCTCCAGGCTTGATCGAGCTTAACCTCTCCATCTTCAATGTACAGTCCTCCACTATCTACTAACTTCATGTTTTCCTTCGTCATAGTCACCCCGCTCCGCATGAAGCACCCCATTGTAGCTTCTTCGATTGAGTGGCCTTGAATATCACAAGCGATCACATTATGATACGCAAGCTCGAATACACACCGCAGCGCGTGTATTTCCCCCGGAGCTGAATCTTGCGTGCAGACAAAGATGCAACTGTTGTCCTCTATGCTTTCGTCGTCGAGCAATAGAAAGCAATCCGACGTGAATTTATCCGAGCATGGCTGGCTGATATTTGTGATGAACCAATCATGCACTTCCTCGAGAGAGAGGCCGAGAAAGGCGGTGGGAGACGAGGCCATTGGGTGAGAAGATCCGTGGGTGATAGTAGCGATATCTTTGGTGTCCATGATGACAAGCCAGTCGGATGCTTGTGTGGGGAAACTCGGTGTTCTGGACTCTGAGAAATATTCTTCGGTGCGTTGTAAGAGGCGATCTAGGGTCTGTAGAGCAAGGATTGAGGAGAATAACACTTTACGGCGATGAACTGGTGATGTTCTCTGACTTACGGTGGTTGGGATAGCAGCGGTACAGAATACTGGGCATCGCGTATCTCCGTCGTCCATGGTGGCAGGAGGTGAAAGCTTGGGATGGACCCACAGATTGATAATATGGCCTTCACGTGCGTGTTGTTCGAAGTACCTACTTCTACTACTTACTTATTAGTATTAGACGGGGGTCCTTTGACAGAGCAACTGCCCCAACCCATGTTGGCTACCGCTCCATGTACCAGCCAGCAAATTCGCCGTAACTGGCGCCATTCCCTGTGCGGCACGGCGGGGTGGCGGGACAGTCCCCAATCCTTGCCCAATCCCGAGCCAATATTGATAGTACGAGTCTAGTAAGTACGAGTAGTAAGTGCCTTCCAAGTTTCAAAGTTCCAGGGCGGAGACTCCCTTTTTGCGTTACCGTATATACCAAGTATATACCCCATTCTTCCATGGCACTACTCATGCTAAATGTACCCAAGACATTGTTTCAGTAAAATATACTCTGCAAGAAACCATACAGAATGGGGTGCTAATCACCGTAAATAAAAAAAAAGTTGAAAAAGAGTTGAAACTTGAAAAAGAGAAGGGAACATAAACATAATTGAATAAAAAAAGATTAACAAAAACCGAACACCCGTGAAAAAGAAACAGGCCACCAGGAGAATGGGTAAGGAGCGTCGATAATTTTTGGTCGGGAGGATCCACTGAGCGAGAGATGTATGTATGTAAGGAAAGGAGTGTGTGGCGACGGCCAGCGGCAGGCCATCCCGTCTCGTCTCGTCGGGGCGCGCGGGGTATAAATTACAAGTACAGTAAGTATATGCTATGCTAGGGGGGTGTTTTACCAAGAAAAAAGAAGCAAGGAAAGCGCGCGACGAGACGGGGGATAGCGGTAGGGGTCGAGTTGGATGGATGGTGCGAGATGATATTAAGTACGAAAACACAGAGAGCAGGCGGTAAGTCAGCAAACCAAGAAGCAACGAAGGTGCATCCACGAATCTTCAAAAAAGGAAGGCAAGAAAAGGAAAAGGATCACGGTACGACACCTCATGCGCTCCGCGGTAAAAGACCGAGTCGGAGACCCGATGCATACACGGAGAAAAGAGGGAGGAACGGCACGAAGAGGCATAACCCAAACGGAGTGGTTGGAATGGAATGGAATGTGGCGTGCGGCGTACAACAGACTCTGCGCAGAAAGGGAGGCGAACGGGGTGCGGTGCGCGGGGTCCAGGTGCACCCGCAAAGTGCACGGACGGGCCTCGCCGACGGAGCAGAATGAATGAGGAGTGCGACGGAAGGGGAAGCTGAGAGGGGGGTGGCGAGAGAAGGCCTGGGAGAGGCTGAGGCTGAGGCTGAGGCAAACGGAGTGCACGCGACGTGTGGCGTGCGGCCGCGCAGGCAGACATGGATGCACTCCAAGGCGAGACTAGTGGCCAACGGAAGAGCTGGGAGGGGCAGGCCTGCATGCACACCGAGATCGCCGCGGGGCAGCGGCCAGTCCCCGATGGCCTGCCGGAAGAGGGCACGAATCTGCGCCGTTAATCGCTCTCTTGCGTGGCGTAGTGTCCCACCTCCGAGGCGTGTATACCGTCCGACGCAGCTGGCTCGCGCACACCGCTGCCTCCGCGCACCGAAACCCCAAACCACGCCCAGTCCCCCCGTCCCCTGCCTGCACGCCCACCCATCCATCCATCCGGTCCACCGAGGTGGCATCTGCCTGCACCGCGCACCGCGGCAGCCAATCACTGGCCCCATCACCCCAGCCAGCCAGCCAGCACGCTTCGAAGTTCCTTCCACCTTCCATCACGCACGCTTCTTCCGTCCTCCCAGGTCCTTCCGTCTTCTTTCCTTCCACCCGAACCTTCCTTCCTTCCCGCGTGTGTGCCTAGCTTTTCCCGGGGTCCAAATCCGTCCCCCCTCCCTTCCTTCCTTCCTTGCTGCCCAGTGCCCTTCCTTCCTTCCTCCCCTGCCCTCCATCGAGCTCTATCCCCTCCCCAAATGACGTCGACCCGCGGAACGGGATGAGCTGAACCCGGACCACGTGCCCCCGGCCCCGCCGACGAACCTCGCCGCGCCGAGCCCAGCGGTGCCATTCGCGCGTCCCGGGTCCCGCGCGGGCTCAGCACGCCGCGCGCGACACAATCCCAGCCCGCGGGCACGCGCCAAGCGCTCGCCTGCGGGGTCGGGTGTTTCGGGTGCGGGCAGGGGTGCGGGGCCGCGGAGGGGTGGGATGCGGTATGGAGGGGCCGGCGACGGGACGCCGCGCGTGCGTGGGGGCCTGTGCGCGGTCGCGCACGATGTGGGGGGGGATCGCGGTGGATTGGCGTACGTACGCGCGCGTCCGTGGCATGGCGCTGGGGATGGGCACAGGCGGGGGGGGATCACATCACGTGTTACGCACATCACGTACCACCCCGCCCCGCCTCCAGTGGATGCGCGCACAGACGGGTGGCGTCGAGTAGCCACGCGCAGTCGTAAACAGCGTCATCGCGCGTGCGTGGGGCCTGTGCGCGGGAGAGCGCGATGGAGGGCATCGCAGTGGGAGGTTGGCGTATGCGCGCGCGCGTCCGTGACACGGCCCTGGGGACCGCTGGGGGTGGGTAAAGGCGGGGGACCACATTACGCACATTACACAAATTACGTACCCCCAGTGGATGCACGGACGCGTGGAGTCGAGTGGCCACTCGCAGAGGCGTAAATAGCATCACACCCATGTACCGCATACCACGTCCGTCATCCATCCTGGCATCCGTCATCCATGACGCACCAAGCATGTGCTGCTGTCGAGCCACGAAAAAAGCCCATCGCCAAAAAACCTCACGGTGGGATCGAACAAGGGGAGAGGGATCTGATTGGCAGCTGGCAAGGGATACGCCATGATGATTGGGTAGCTGGCCAGAAATACGCCATGAGAACAGCGCGCATACCCCGGGACGAAGGCAACATACGGAACGCGGGGGACGGTTGGACAGTGGAAAGCGCGACGCTAGCACTAGCACTTGGCACTGGGATCACTGGAAATGACAGGGTGCCGCTGGGCCCTGGGAAGGGTATATCGTAGACCTCGAGCAGGCGCTGTGAACAACTAAAAACGCGGTGTGAGAAAAACATCGCACACTTCGAACATCAGAACACGCGGGGGCTTTAGGGAGAAGAGATAAAGAGGGCACTAGGAAGAAGAGGATCCCAAGCCACAAGCTAACGATAAACGGACGGAACGGACGGAGAAACAGATAGATCATAGCTGGAGCGATAGATGGATAGATGGATGGATAGTGGAATGACAGAAGAAGCTTCCACCGAGAACGAACAAAAAAAAACATAGAAATTAACAGCACACGCCTCGCGCGCGGTGGGACGTCAGGCTAAAGAAAGAACAACAAAAACCGCCAAGGGGAAGGAAGGAAGAGGAGCAAAGCAACACAAAAAAAAAAGAGAGAACCACTCACCCATCCATCCCCCCTCCCAAACCGCGTCGTCCGCCCCACCGACAAAAAAGAGCCAGAGCCAACGAACAACCATCAAGCCAGCAAGCAAGTCAAAACGCACGCTTCGATTTTTCGATTCGACGACGTAAGGAACGACAAACCACAGGAAATAAAGTAGGGTATGGTATATGTATGCAACACTCCAACAACACAGTCAGGCAGGCAGGCGGGGAAGGGGGGGCGGAGGGGGATAATAAGTAAAGGCATCGGATCGGGCGTCTGCGCAAAAGCGGGAGGGGAATGGCCGCGCGAAGGCTGTACGTATGTATGTATGTATGTAGGTAGGTAGGTAGGTAGGTAGTAGTAGGGGGAAAGAAGTAGCGGTAGTAAAACATAAAACAGTTTAACAATGAAGGCGGGGGGAAAAAAGGTAAAAAGACACAAGCGAAAACAAGGACGGGTCTGCTGTAAAAGAGACTGCTCTCAAGGTAAAGGAGGGACGAGGAAAGACGCAAAGTGTCCTGGGCGCCCTGCGGCGGGGCGGCGTGTTGTATGGTTGGTGGGTAAGGGGTTATATGGGATAGCATGTGCAATGCGCGCAGCGGGTGCGGGTGCGGGGTCGGGGTCGGGTGTGCAAATTGGAACAGGGGGGGATGCGGCATCTAGAGCCTAGAGACTGGAGCTAGACCAGGTGTGCCGTGGGGTGGTGGGTGAGGGGTGCTTCAATGAAACGGAGGGATGTTGATTATGAATGGCAATAACGCGGACGACTGGGCAAGGGGGTGATACCAAAACGGAACAGAATGCAGCAAGAACAACACGAGCGGGGGGCGGAAAATAAAACTCAAAGAACCAGCGAAAAAGAAAACCAAGTGAAGAAAGACGAGAGAAAAGTCAAAACGAAAACCATAGCGAGTGCACACCGACCGCCTTCACCGCTCCGGCTGCGTCTCCACCCGCACCCCTCTTGACGAGCTCACGCTCCGGATATCCCGCCCCTCCTCCGCCAGCTCCCGGCTCAGCACGACGTTGCTGCTGCTCTCCGCCGCGCGCGCGCGCACGTCCCCCTCCTCATCCAACTCCTCCTCGTCCTCGTCCTCCTCCCCTTCCAGCCCGTGCCCCTCCGCCCCGCCGGGCCCCTCGTCCACGCGCCCCGCCGCAAAGTCCGGCTTGCGCAGCATCTTCCTGAACGCGTCCGCCATGATCGCCGCGTCCGCGCCCGAGAACGGGCCGCCGCTGTCGCTGATCGTCGACGCCCCATCGTGCATCGTTCTTGCGCTCGCACCCGCGCCGCCGAGCACGGCGCCGCCCACGCCCGGCGGCGGGAGCAGCGGCGACCCACCCCCGGCGTCGTACCGCTGCTGCGTGACGGCGTCCGCGTCGCGCTGGATCATCGGCGACGCGGAGCCCATGCTGTTCCGCGAGGACGCGGCGGAGGAGGTGCGCTCGCGCGCGCGGCGCACGCGCCGCAGGATGAGGAACGCGA
Organism: Pholiota molesta; assembly: GCA_014925825.1. NCBI lineage: Eukaryota > Fungi > Basidiomycota > Agaricomycetes > Agaricales > Strophariaceae > Pholiota > Pholiota molesta. The sequence continues at coordinate 84,217 of JACGCK010000161.1, read as the reverse complement.
GGATGCAGGTCGCGGCGATGGCGAGGAAGCCGAGCACGACGATGACGGCGATCGCCCAGCGCGGGAAGGGGCTGCCGGAGGCGGCGCGCTGCACGGCGCCCGAGGGCGTCGCGGTCCCGGAGTGCGCGACGGAGGAAAGCGACGCGGCGGTGATCGAGGAAAGTGAGGCGGCGATGACGGAGGAGGAGGACGCTGCGGCTGCTGCCACGGAGGAGGATGAGGCCGCGGCGGAGGCGGAGGCGACGGAGTCGAGGACGGTGGTCTGCACGGCGGTGAAGATGGGCTGGGGCACCTGATTGCCGTCGAGGGTCTTGTCGCTGCGGATGATGACCCAGTAGAAGGGGAAGGAGACGTTGTGGCCGGCGAAGGCGAGGCCCTGGGAGCCGAACCAGCTGTCGTCGACCTGGGTGCGCTTGACGCCGGCCTGGTCGCTCGGGTTGGTCTGGTTAGTGAAGTTCAGGACCTGTTCCTGGGTGTCTGCGCGGAAGAGAAAAATGTCGACGAGGTTCGTCTGCGTGAGGTCTGGCCTGCGCGAGTTCCCTGGGAGGTGTCAGCAGCGGCCGCGGACGGGGAGGGGGGCGCACTCACAGACAAAGGACGCCCACTGGTGCTGGGGGATGGTGGTGTCGGCGGTGGGGAAGCAGGAGAAGACGTTGTTGCCCGAGTTGATCTGGCAGTTGGTCATGGCCTGCGCGACCTGGTCCTGGTCGGTGATTACCTGGCGGGCAGCGTGGGGGGGCCGTGGTGGCGGCGGCGGCGGGAGGGGCGGGGCGGCAGTGGGCGCTGGCCATGGCGAGGCGAGCATGGCGACGACGGGGAAAGAGCAACCACAATGTGGAGCCCACCACCCAAATCTCACGCAGGGACCCCGGTCACCCCGCCGCCCCGGCCGTGCCGCACGCCATCCGCCACCTACGCCCGCCGCACGTAATCCCCTCGTCCTTCCTCCGGCCTCGGTGCCTGCACCCCGGACACAGCACGCATACTATTATAACCGCACTCGCAGAGCGAGCCGCATAAATACTTACCGCTGACCCATCGCCAGCAGAGTCGGAAGAGATCAAACATCTTTTCTGTTGGCTGATGGAGGGAACCCAGACCAAATGCACCGACAGGCGTCGGCGTGAAGACACGTCATATTTGCGTGCACGCGAGATGCGTCGTCGCGCGTCTGATATTCTGTGTGGCGCACACGCGTGCCCATTAACGTTGTTTATCGCGCCCTAGTGACCGTGATATGTGTTGAGAGAGCACGCTTACGTCCCTGGATCTACCATCTTTGGTATATTTTTCGAGCTCTGCGTACTACGTACCCCGCCGACTTGCTCGACACCGAGACGGAAAAACCTCTCACTTCGGATCCCGAATCGGATGCGCCGGACAGTACGGTTCTATGTAAGGTACCTCTAACTCATTCGAATTCCCAGTTAAAGGCCCTCGCTCATTAATATCCGAGCTGTATTCCCATTATTCGCACACGCGCATAAATTTGAGTCTGTATATGCATAGACGTCCCAAGGCCACCACGTTGCCTGACAGCATCATGCCAGCGTCACCAGCAGATATTAATTGCACGATGACGGCCACGCTGCATTCCGCACTGACCATCGCTGGGTTTGGAATTGCTTAAAAGATTGATATTATAATATATACTCGAGGGAGGGCCAGAAATATGCACATGTTCGCGATGATGATTGTAGTTCAGAGCCGGAAAGAGACGGTAGAGTGATTATACATACCATTTATCATTGGGATCGTACAATCAGGATGCAACGCATTTTGCGGTCTACGTTGCCCTATGATTCGGATGTGCATGTCCGGTACGCGCTATGGAAATCGATGATCGTTGTTACCGAGCGATTTCCTTGATACGATGTGATAACGCTGGTGGGAATCCAGCGCAAATACTCAACATTTTCAGTACAAGTGCCTTTTTAATCCATAACCATCGTCCGTATGTACAGTAGCATGCCTCGAGGCATACAGTGTCTGATCGTTTTCAAAGCATGCAACAGTAAACTTGGAGAGCGGGCGGGCGTCTATTCTTAGACGCCACGAGACATACTTACACTCGGCGGACATTGGGCGCCAAGTGAAGGACAAGTATGTATTCAAATTTCAAGTACATATTTCTGATGCCTGATCAAGTTTCAACCAAGCCTCACGCCCAGGCCAAACTCCACGCCGCAACCAAGACACCCAAGCGCACTGGCATCCGCCCAGCGCCGCCATCGCGGCGTGCGCACCGCTCTAACGCCTGACGCCTGCCCGCTGGGTTTCCCAGACGCCTCTGCGCGGGGGGCGTCAGGGGCGGATGGCAAGTAAGTACATGGTCGGAGTGCGCCGACGCTGCGGGATTTATTTATTTTTCGCACCGCGTGGTGTACAACGTAACGGACGCTGATAGCTGCTCATGGGACTGTCGTTCGATACCGCGAATAACGTCGGTGGATTAGGGCACTGTGCATCCCCAGTGTCCATTAACTGTATTTTCACCTACTCGGGGATCAAAGCTTGAAGCTTGAAGCTTGAAGCTTGATAGCCAGCCGGCTCCATTGACAGGACCGCTCGCCTGGATGAACAAGGAAAGAATTTGGGATTCGTAGGAATGCGGGATGACCACCTGAAAAAAAAAAAAAACAAAAAAAAAAAACAGTACACAGTAATTTGCTGTATTGAGATTAGTAAGTAGCGTCAAGTAATTACAAACACTGCACAGGACGACGTGTGCAGAGGGTGCTGCAGATATTATAATTAGCATATCTTCACATAATTAACACTGCGCGCTGAGGGTTGTAGTAAGTTGTAGTACATATAATACAATCATACACATCAGTGTCATAATAATGATAGTGAGGTACCGCCCAGTGTCCACTACTTATACTTATCTCGAACTCATTGACGACGCGCTGGCTGCGCATCCGTCTCCCGTGTGAGTGAGTATGTAGATAAAGTGGCGGTTGGGCATGAAGCTATGGGGACAGGCAGTTTTTTATTGGCGGCACTTTAAATAGGAATGTACATACCTGTATTATAAAAATGTGATGACCGCGTAAGTACTCGTACTATCATTGTTGGCTGGGGATTCGGGCATGAGTCGCGATTGACTGCCTTTTCATTTTCGTTTTCATTTCATTCTCCTTTACCTAGGGCTAACTATTGGTGCAGACTTTGTCAAATGGATACTAATAATAGGCGACAAGCACCTTGGGACCTGGGGCCCTTGCCAAGGTCGGAATGACTGTTGAATTTTTGAACATTGAATCACCAATGGCAGCTCTGAGCTGGCTACGTGCGGCATGACCTGTTCATATGATCTATCTAATCTTGAAGATATCAATAAATTATAATCTTATCACCTCATGCGTCACATGACGTTATGTGTTAATTTTCCTCAAATTCGAACGTCGAACTTGCTTCCAACTTGCTTCCAAACTCTTCAGACTTATCGATGGAGGTCAGCGATCCCGACGTTTCCGACACGTTCTCTCCGATATCCATGATATATTTCTCTGGAACCTCTGGCTCTACAACTGCAATCGCTCTGAAAAAGACCTATCTACCACAGAGGACATGTCTGACTGTGGGCACGACTTGACATTTGAATGTCCGCCGTGTGCCAGTGAGCTATCAATAAAAGCGAAGTTGAATGAAGTTGATCTGTCGGTCCATTCCAAGCCTCGTCTGGTTCACCTTCTGCCACCATGGACCGGTGCCCAGTGTTCTGTATCGCTGACATCCCAACCACCGTAAGTCGGAGGAGATCATCAGTTTGTCTCTATAAAGTGTTATCTTTCTCAATTCTTGCTCTGCAGACCCTAGATCTCCTCTTGGAATGCACCCAAGAATATCTTGATGAACCAACCCCCTCCGCACACGTATCCGAACGGGTTGTCATTATGGACACCAGAGATATCGCTTCTATCACCAAAGGATCTTCCCCTCCTATCACCTCCTCTCCTACCGCCTTTCTCGGCCTTTCCCTCAGGGAAGTGCGCGATTGGTTTGACACGAATATCACCGAGCCATGCGCGGAACGAGTCATGCCGCATTGCTTCCTGGTGCTTGACAACGAAAGCATAGAGGATGAAAGTTGTATATTTGTCGCCACGCAATATTCAGCTCCGGGGGAAATACACTCGCTGCGGTGTGATTTTGATGTTGCGTATCAGAGTGCCCTCATTTGCGATGTGCAGGAAATATCAATTGAGGAAGGCGTAACAGGGAGCTTCATGCGGAGCGGGGTGACTATGACGAAAGAAAACTTGGAGTTGGCACTGCATGGAGGTTTGTGCATTGCAGATGGAGAGGTTAAGTTGGATGAAGAGTGGAGAGATTTCAGCGATTTATAATTGAACCTGAGTCATGTTTTCAAACATTCAGTGATCCTTGAAGAAGAGCATTATTTACATAGCTCAAATCGCACCTTGTGATTGTAGACAACTAATATATACATATGTGACAACAATAAAAGAAAGTCTAGAAATTATAACATCACCTTTGCCTTCGACGATGGGCATCGCACGGTCGCGTAAGGCGCGCCTGAGAAGTTTCCCACTCGGAGAAGTCGGGATCGCAGAGATAAACTCCACCCTCCTGCAAGGGGCTTGTATTGTACTTTGTCGTGCGCGACATGCTGTAAAGATTAACACAGGTCAGGTTAAGTATAAACGAATGGTTGAGGAAGCTAGCCTACATACCTTGATGATAGACGCCTTGATTTCATCTAACGCAAGCCCGTTCTGGCCCGCACGGCTAACTGCATCGGCGGTAAGCACTATAAACGCCAGAGGCACTTCACCGTCTATATGATCCCAGGTATTGAGGTCAGATACTATTCGGGATCTTAAGGGGCCGCAGACAGCGACGCGCTGTAGTCATCCGGGATACCGACGACGCAGGCATTGGAAACTTCTTTATGGTCGAGGAGACACCCTTCGAGCTCGGCGGGAGCGACCTGAAAGCCTTTCACCTTCATGATTTCCTGTGTTTGAAACCAGAAATTAGCTGTGAAAGAATTCGAAGAGAAGGTATTTGGAACCTTCAGTCGATCGAGCACCACCATTTGGCCGTCTCTGCCAATTTTGACTTCGTCGCCCGTTTTTAACCATCTACACAAAACCCGTGTGAGTTGCGTCTAATATTCAAAGAGGAGCGGTAGCGCCATCCAGCGCGCGCGCAGGGCTGGCGTCCGGGGGCGGAGTCCGTTCATGCCCTGCGATGCAAGCGGATCGTCGGCTGGTGCCGCGTGTCGGTGCGATGAGCGGCGGCTTGCCGGCCGCGCGTCGTGTCGAAGTTCGAACTCGCTGGCGTCCCCAATGGCGGAACGGATGCGGTTCCCAGTTCCCATAGGACTTGCGCGGGACGCACGCCGTTCTGGGAAGGAAGCGTACGTGGGGAACAGGCGTGGTCGCGGGGGGCGGGGGCTGGCTGGAGGACGGTGCAGATGCGGTCCGCGATGACAGTGAAGAAGTGGTCGATGCGCGCCTGGGCGGATGGTGGGGAGCCAGATGTGCGGCTGGTGATGGTGGACCGGGATTCGAAGGTTGGTGGTAGGTAGGAGTCCAGGACGCTGGGTGTTGCTTGTAGTTGGTAGAGCGGTTCGTTGGTGGTGGAATCAGGGTTTGCGCCCCTGAACAATGGAGATTGAGGTCAGTCCGTTCACAGCGACTTGGATTAGATGGTGTTGCATACGATATGGCGCCTCCCAGTCGATGCACTGCCCAAATTGCTACGGGATAATCTATTCTATACAAAGCGCATGAGCCCGTATTCAATAGGTATTCGATAGAGACGTCGGTTGACACACCGACATGATTCCGACTAAATAACAGTACTGGAGAGTAAGTTAGAACAGGATTTAGCTCTTCAACAGTGAAAGGCGATGTTTCATACCAACGTCGTTCTCTCCTATCAGATCACATCAGCCATGGAAAAGAATCAGGTTTCAAAGTTCAACGTTCAACAGTTGTACCTATATTATACTTTGTCTTCAGTCCATTCGCGAGTCCATGAGTTCGAATACGAAGCTATTCGGAGACGGTAATTATCAGTGGCATCATTCATGATTCAAGCAAGAACCACCGCGACGCACATCACTTTCCATCAGCTTCTTCCCCGTCCCATCCTCTATAAGCCATGGCGTCTCGGGCTTTCGATTCGGCCACGTCTCATGTCTCGAGTGAAATATAGACTGCGGAATAGTAACATCGTCCGCAACGTATGGGCAAGCAACCTGGAAGGACGGACGTGGGGGATTGAAGGTGGAAGGAAGCGTGTTGGCTGGCTGGGTTGATGGGGCCGCTGATTGGCTGCCGCCCAGCCAACTCGGTGGTACGGATGGATGGATGGATGGATGGGCGTGTGCAGGGGACGGGGGGACTGGGCGTGGTTTGGGGGTTTCGATGCGCGCAGGCAGCAGCGGTCCGCGCCGGTGGGCGAGCGAGCTGCGTCGGACGATACACGCCTCGGAGGTGGGACACTACGCCACGCGAGAGAGCGATTAACGGCGCAGATCGGTGCCCCACTTCCGGCAGGCCATCGGGGACTGACCGCTGCCCCGCGGCGATCTCGGGGTGCATGCAGGCCTGCCTGTGTGCGCACACCACCTGCCCCTCCCAGCTCTTCCGTTGGCCACTGGTCTCGCCTTGGAGTGCATCCAGGTGCGTGCGCGGTCGCACGCCACACGTTGCGTGCACTCCGTTTGCCTCAGCCTCAGCCTCAGCCTCTCCCAGGCCTTCTCTCGCCAACCCCTCCCAGCTTCCCCTTCCGTCGCACTCTTCATTCATTTTGCGCGGTCGGCCTCGCCCGTCCGTGCACGACTTTGCGGGTGCTCCTGGACCCCGCGCACCGCACCTGGTTTGCCTCCCTTTCTGCGCAGAGTCTGTTGCACGCACGCCGCACGCCACCTTCCATTCTATCCGATCCGTTTGAGGTATGCGTCTTGGTGCCGTTCCTCCCTCTTTCGCCGTGTATGCGTCGGGTCTCTGACTCTGGCGTTTACCGCGGAGCGTATGAGGTGTTGGACGTGATCCTTTTCCTTTTCCCCCTTCCTTTTTGATGATTCGTGGATGTACCTTCGTTGGTTCTTGGTTTGCTGTTTTATCGCCTGCTCTGTGTTTTCGTACTTAATACCATCTCGTACCATCCAACTCGACCCCCATGCTACCGCTATCCCCCGTCTCGTCGCGCGCTTTCCTTGCTTCTCTTTTCTTGGTAAACCACCCCCTTAGCATAGCATATACTTACTGTACTTGTAAATACCCCGCGCGCCCCGACGAGACGAGATGGCCTGCCGCTGGCCGTCGCCACACACTCCTTTACATACGTATCTCTCGTAGTGGATTGAACGGAATATCCGACCCTCCTTTCTTCTGGTTCCTTGCTTTTTGTGTGGCTTTAAACGCTTTTTATCAATTATGTTTATGTTCTTTGTCTTCTATCTTTCTTTTCTTGTTTCTTTATCGTCTTGTTTCTTTTTTAACGGTGGTTCTGTTTCTCGTTTCTCGCTGCGTCTTTACTTTTTGTGAGTCAGGTTTGGAAACCTAGTCCCCGACGTAGGCTCCGAGCCTTTAATTTTGTTCGCTTCCGTGGTCTCTTAAAAGCAACCTCTTCTTATATCCAGTACGAGTACCGCGCACGGAATCCCGTACGCTGGCCCTGGCGAATGAAATGCAATAAAATGCCATGTGTTTCTAGACTGCATCGTCAATGCAAGTATCACATGGCGTTACGCGTTACTTTTCCTAAAATCCGCGTTCGCACTCCTTTCGAACTAATCCAAATCATCTATGTCGAATGAATCGACAAAGGCCAACCCAGCCAACGTTCCCACCCCCATCCCCTCCGAAATCCACATCCCATCCCTCTAAAACCCCCCAATCTACGCCTACATACGACCTCAACCGCTCTCAGGATTCAAATCCGCTACGAATCCAGGAGTCCAGGACCACCACAGATCCAGGGAACGTCGGACGGCTACGCTACGGACGGCTACTCTGCCTCTGGGCGCGGGCTGGCGCTGAGCACCGTGCGGCGGATCCTGTGCTGTGGATGGGGACGCGCCAGGAGTCGGACTCGGACTCGGAGGCGCGACTGGCGGTGCGCTTGGGCGCGAGGCGGTCGCGCTGGGGTCCGTTGGTCTATTCCCGTGCGTCTGCATGCATGCGCGCAGGCGCTTCGTCGTGTGCTCTTCTCCGACGACGGCGCGGTGCCCGCCGTGCCGCGCAGGGACCCGCTGCTCGAACGCCCTGCGCTGGCTGGTACTTACTTGGGCGCGCCATTGTGGTTCGCCTACGCCATCCGGATTCCGCACCGCGTGCAGCTGCTGCGGGTAGTGCTTCCGGTTCTGCGGCCGCCGCGCCTCGTCCAGGTGCCGCGGCGCGGCGAAGGGGGCGCCCTGTGCGAACCGGCTCCGGATGGGTGCCAGACATGCCCGTGTGGCGCAGCATCCTTCAAATTTGTGTTCGAACTTGCTTTGAATTAATCCAAAACATTGGTGAAGATTCCGACACGGTCTCCTCCGATACCCACATTGTGATTTCTCTGGATAATTCTCATACAACTACGAACGCCCTGAGGATATCTATCTGCCCTCGACTGTTTGGGATTCTGCGTCACTTTTTCGTCCCCGACGGGCCGTTCATGGGCTTGGGGCGGTGGGGCAGATTCTGTTGGTGGGGGCTCGCCGGCCGCGCGTGGTGCCCTTGCCCACTGGCTGGTCTCATCCGCGGCGCACTTGACTGTGCGCTGTTCGTGCGTGTTACATGCGCGCAGGCGCGTCGTCGGGATGAGCAGACGGCGCGGTGCCGCGCATGTGGCCGGCCTCGTTTGCGCGCTGAAGTGGGTCGAAGTGGGGTCGCCTTGTGAGAACCCGTCTCCAGATGGATGGATGGCAGAGGTGCCCGTGTGGCGCAATGTTCTAGAACTTGTGTTTGAACTTCAAAACATCGACACGAAGTTGCCGACATGATCACCTCCGATAATCCGGATTGTAATTTCTCTGGACAACTCTCGATCTATCTACAACTACGCTATCTACCCTCTACTTGGCCTGGGGTTCCGCATTACTTTTTCTTCCCCGACGGGCCGCCCTTGGGCTTGGGATGGTGGGGCAGCGTCTGTTGGTGAGGACTCGCCGGCCGCGCGTGGTGCCCTTGAGCGCTGGATGGCCGCGAGTGCGCTGGCGTATGATTCACGTGCGTCTGCATGCGCGCGGGCGCTTCGTGTGCCCTCCCCGCCGCTGCACCGCCGTGCCGCGCAGGGAAATGTTGCTCGAACGTCCGCAGGTTCGCGGTCTGCGCAGGCTGAAACCTGGCGGGGCCTCTGTGCGCCCCGGACGCCGCCGCCGCGGCCGTGTGCTTCGCCTCCGCCTCTTTCCCTGCATGCAGCTGCTTCATGTAATGCGCGTGGTTCTGCGGCCGCGGCGGGTGGCGCTGCTCCGCCTCCTTCAAATGCCCCGGCGCGCCGGAGTGGGACGCGCGCGCGCCGCCTGTGGACGGGTGCCAGACGTGCCCGGCGGGCGCGACGCGGCCGGGGCGGAGGTTGCTGGTGCCCGCGGCGTGTGCGGGGCGGTCGACTTTCGGCGGCGCAGGCGGCGGCGCGGGCTTGCCCTTCCGCTCGCGCAGGCCCATCTTGTTCGCGCCGACCGCGCTGGGCGTGTAGGACTCGGTCGACGTGGAGGCGCCCGGGGTGTGCTTGTCGCTTTTCGGCTTTGCTGCGGCTTTCTTAGGGGGCTGCGTCCCGGCGGCGTGGTGTTGGGTGTTCAAGCGCGCGGGCGCTTCGTGGCCACGTCGTTGGCCGGGGTGGAGAGGGAGCCAGCCTGGGTTGGGGCGTAACTGACCCTGTCCATTCGGGCCTACTTTCTCGATCGCTGCCTTGAAGCCCGAAGTGTGACCGCCCTCTTTATCTAGAAGACAGAATTACGAGATTAGCACCTGGCCTCTCGCGCATTTCGCATGCAAGTACGCACGGGATTCTCTGTCGGGGAGATACTCCACCGTCGTCGAGGTCGCGTGGTGCGGGTTGTGCAGCATGTTCGGCAGCTTCTCGTCGCGCACGCGCGGCAGGCCTGTGACGGGGTGGTTGCCCGCCGTCGGGATGTTGTGCAGCGCGTGGTCCCGGTTCCGCTCGGCGTGGCCAGAGAGCGGGTTCGGGTTGCGGTTGTGCGGGAACGCGGCCTGGTTGCGCTGCAGGTGGCCCATGTGCTCGTGGAGGTGGTCGTCGCCGTAGTGCAGCGTCACCACGCCGGTGCGGGCGTCGGTGTGCGTGCCTGTGCGCCCGGGCAGGGGGACGGAGGGGTCGTCCTCGGGCGTGGGCGTGTGCGGGCGACTGGGAGGATCGGCGCGACCTTTTCCTTTGTCCACTTTGCCGTCATTGGGGCCGGGGACGGGGATAGCAGCGGCGAGAGAGAAGATGCAGAAAAAGAGCGTGCAGATGGAGAAGCACCTCATCGTTCCAGACGATTTGAGGATTTGGATGTCTTGATGTTTGTGAAGACGGTATTGGCCTGCAATACCGACTTGAGGGGGTGAATTGCAGAAGCAGTCAGCTAACGTCAGAGGCCTTTTTATACATAGTACGGACTGGTAAGTGCCACAACCTTGTTAGAATCTATTTACTCGTCCCTAAGTGCCAATCAACTTGGACTGCCCTAAGTCAGTGCAAAACTTACACTTTGTTCTAATGAAACGCGAGATGATCTAAATCTAACCACGGGGCCCGCAGCTGGGAGTCATTCTATGTAGTAGTGGCGTCCCGTGTGCCACGGAGTCGGTTCAAAATGCTCAGCTCTAGTCTTCAAGTTTAGGAATTGAGACAGATTTAACCAATATGTACTTACTTATAGCAGTAGATTCCATCTCCGTCCGTGGGCATCGCAAGCATATCCGGAAGTTGCGGAAGTCGACTCATAGTAACTGTATTACAAGTACTTTCTAAGTAGAACAACGCGCACGTGAAGTTCTTATTCAGTTCTGATTATTATCGATCTGTGGGTCCATTCCAAGCCTTCACCTCCAGCCACCATGAACGACGGAGAAACTCGGAGCGCCAGCTCGCCGCCCAGTCAACCCCTCACACCCACGCCCGAGGACGACCCCTCCGTACCTCTGCCTGGGCGCACAGGCATACACGTCGACCCCCATACAGGCGTTGTGACCATGTATTACGGGGACGACGAGTTCCACCTTCCCGGCGAAGAATCCTGTGCGTAATTTGTATGCAAAGACTCGCCAGATGCTGATATTGTGCTCTATGACTCTGACTTCTAGTTACAGAGGGTGGACATCTGGCGAACTTCAAGGCAGCGCTCGCAAAAGCAAACCGGAATGCACAGGGACAATCACAGCCCACATCTCCTGCCACCATGGACGATGGAGAAACTCGGTGCCCTGTGTTTTGCACCGCTGATATCCCAACAACTGTAAGTCAGACAAAACTCATTGCCGTCAAGTGTTCTCTTTCTCAATCCTAGCTCCAAAGACCCTGGATCTCCTCTTAGAATGCACCGAAGAATATCTTGCAGGTTTCAATTCGGGGAATTACATCGCACATGTATCCGACCGGCTTGTCATCATTGACACCAAAGATATCACTACTATCAGCAAAGGATCTTCTCCACCAGTCGCTTCATCTCCTACCGCCTTCGTCGGTCTCTCTCTCAAGGAAGTGCGCGATTGGTTTGACGCAAACATCACCCAACGACGCCCGAAAGGATTCATGCCGCATTGCTTCCTAGTGATTGACAATGAGAGCACAGAGGATGACAGTTGTGTATTCGTCTGCACGCAAGATTCAGCTCCGGGGGAATTACACTCATTGCGGTGTGGTTTTGAGGTAGCGCTGCAGAATGCGGTCACTTGCGGTGTTCAAGGCAAATCAATCGAGGAAGGCTTAATGGGGAGTTTCATGCGGAGCGGGATGACCATGACGAAAGGAAACATGAAGTTGGCGCAGGATCGAGGTTTGTACATTGAAGGTGGAGAGGTTAAGCTGGATGAAGCATGGAGAGATTTTAGTAATTGGTAATGGAGCTTCAATCGTGTTGTGTAACATTTAGCGATCCTGTAAGAGCCAAAAATTGCACCTTGCGATTGGGGATAAAACACTTCCACGTATAGCAAAAGAATAAAAGACAATCTGAAAATTACAACCTCGGTTCGGGCTCGGAAAAGTTTGCACTTCATCTTGCGTGAAGCTGTGCTTGGGCTAGACTTGCGGATATAGCGTTTAACACAACATGAAGTGCGTGGAATGATATGCACGTGAGGTTCGTATCATTCATCTTAGACTGTGGGTCCATTCTAGTAAGTTTTCAACGGTTCACCTTCTACCACCATGTACGGCTGTTGCCCCGTGTTCTGTATCGCTGATATTCCAACCACCGTAAGTCAGAGAGCATCATAGTTTATCACTGTAAATTGTGATTTTTCTCAATCCTTGCTGTACAGACCCTAGATGCCCTCTTACAATGCACCGAAGAGTATCTCTCCGAAATCATGTCGCCAAGCGACGACATTTTTGAAGCATCCGAATACCTTGTTATCATGGACACCAAAGATATCGCTACTATCACCGAAGGATCTTCTCATCCGATGACCTCGTCTCCTACCGCCTTTCTCGGCCTCTCTCTCAAAGAAGTGCATGAATGGTTCATCACAAATATCAACCAGCCAGGCGCGGATAAATTCACGCCAGAATGCTTCCTGGTGCTTGACAACAAAAGCATAGAGGATAACAGTTGTGTCTTCGTCTGCACGATAGATTCAGCTCCGGAAGAAATACACTCGCTGCGGTGTGTATTCGAGCTTGCGAATCAGAATGTGATCGCTTGCGATAATCAAGGCCGGTCAATCGAAGATAATGGAAATGGGTACTTCATGCGGAGCGGGGTGACTATGACGTTAGAAAACAGTGGGTGATGAATGGAGGCTTGTACATTGAAGATGGAGAGGTGAAGCTTGATCAAGCTTGAAGATATTTCGATAATTTATAATTGAATTTGAATCATGTCGTTCAACATTCAGCAATCCTATAAGGAGAGAATTATCTTGCATAGTTCAAATTGCACCTTCTGATTGTAAACACCGACGTTATTATATTACATATGCGACAGCAATAAAAGAAGATTTAGAAACTATAACATCGCCTTCGCCTTCGACAACGGGGCTCGCGGCTCCTTTGCACGGTCACACAACACGCGCCTGAGAAGTTTGCCTCTCGGAGAAGTCGGGATCGTAGAGATAAACTTGTGCACTCCTCCTGCAAGGTGCCTGTATTGTACATTGTTGTTCGCGACATGCAGTAAAGAGTAGCAATGCAGATCAGTTTGAGTGCAAATGAATGAATCAGGAGGTCAGCCTACGTACCCTGATGATGGATGGGTTGGATGCGGGCGGCGGCTTCGAGGGTTGGCGGGGTTAGAAGAGTCCGGAGTGAGGAGGGCGACAGGTAGCGGTACAGAGAAGAGGGACAGGGGAAAAGTGGCGGCGACGGGCAGATGGTCCGCGAGGGTAGCGGGGCGACGGAAGGAGGCTATGGAGGCGGGGCCCGATGGACAGAGAACAGCGGTGGTTTGTCGTCGTCGTGGCCCACGAGGATAGTGCGGACGACGAAAGCCGGCCCGGACACGAAGGTGAGTGGCGGCGGGTGGACGAACGAGCGTCGTCGACGTGGCTCGCGAGGGTAGCGTGGAAGCGAACCTGGACGGGACAAACAGAGGAGAATGCTGAGTGTAAAAAGGCTGAGTCCTGAAGGTGGACGAACGATCACTCATTCGTCATCGACTGACGGAGGAGAGTGGTGGCGGGGGACGAACGAGGGTAGCGGGAGCGATGGATGGGAGCCTGGCCACAGGCAAACGAGCTCCAAAGCTTGTTCGTCGTCGGCGGATGGAGGAGAGGCTCTGGCACTCTTCTCCTTCATTCAGTCCGGAATTTGCTCAGCGCTCAGCTTTAGATTTCTTGTAAGCTAGCGCAACCCTTTTCGACCACTCCCCTCGTTCAGAACTTCTAGCTGCCTACTGCCAAAGTTATTGCTGTTGTTCCACTTTCACAACATCATCCAAAAGAAAGATCCTACTTCCGTTAACATCCTTACCGAGTCCTCCATACTCAACTCTCAACGGAGTGCACTCTCGCTGTGTAGCCAACAGGGCTCATCTGGCGCGTAGCACCTGCTTTGCACAGTCGAACAAGATGTGCCTGGGGGGTTTCCCACTCGGACAAGTTAGAATTTAGAGATCACCTCCTGCAAGGTGCTTGCATTGTGTTTTGTTGTTCGTGACATACTGGAAATGCAGATCAGGCCTTAAAGTATAAACGAGTGGATCAGGAGGCCAGCCTACAATGACAGTAGTTGATGATAGGCATTAGTTTCATACAAAGTGTCAGAAACATTGCATATCTATATAATCCCTGAAATCCGACCTATATTATTATACTACTCCTACAAATACATAGTAACTAGCTGCATTCCATGCTTCGCCAGCTCACTTTTGGGAATGTGGCCGCTGGTAGATCGCACCTGTCTTATGGGAAATGAAATGGCAGCTGAGGTAGGCATCCGCTCGAAATTGCCGCTATTGGATTTGGAGTATAGACAAAGCGCAAAACAAATAAAACCATCAGGGAGGAAGATGTTCTTGTCTTGCTCGCTGAAGTTTAATACGCCAAAGGTCCGCTGATAAGCAGTCGACTTTGGAGTCCCAACGCCGAGGCTGTTGCTTCGTTTCGAGGCCTTGTCCAGTAGATTGAATTTCTTGGGGGTATTCAAGGCCTCTGTGGAATCGGAATAATGTATCGCATCGATTATGCTGGTGGTGGCGTAATAATTCCCAATGGCGTCGAATAGTGAATTTTCTGTACCCGGGACCGTTGAAGCTGCGGGCATGAGGAGAACAGAAAGATGCAGCCCAAGATGCGTCAGAGTTATCGGCGTGGTGGGTGGGAACCAGATAACGTCCTTATCCGTACGCCAGATATAATGCCGTGGGCTGGACGGGATGAGAGACGAGGGGTGCGCGATGTGGGCGGAGCGCCTCCATTCCTGGCCAAAGCCCCAATTAACGACGTCCAGCACAGCTCGTTTGGTAGATTTCAATATCTTCTTCACGAGCCGGAAGAACGCCCGCTCAGACCCCTCGCCGTAGGCGGTTGAGATGCTGATGTCAAAGATCCCCATCAGTGAATATGCCATGTCCTCTTCGCGCGTTACCCGTCGAGTCGCGGCCCACTGCATTCGCCGCGAAATGGGAATACGGTAGGAGGCCTTTTGGAACGAGTTGAACTCGGCCGAGGTGATCGTCGTGGCCGCTTCGATCTCATTCCCGATGGATGTCTGGTGGCGGTCGTCTTCCGCGTTAGGAGAGATCATCCGCCAGTCGGACCCGTAGAATTTGAGGTGGCTAGAAGCGAGCAGTTCCTGCAGTGTCCAGCCGCGAGTAAACCAAGCGTCAGTGCGCATCTGCTCCAGCGCTGCGGTCTGCGCGAGATACGTAATGCAGATGTCCGCATCAGAGTACCATTTATACATGGATCGGATAGATTCGTCGAGCTCCGTGCTGCTTTCCTTGTTGATACAAATTGTGTCCATCCATCCGAGAGTGATTTTGTGATCGATAGCGGCGAGTCTGCAAAAATTGACGAGCTTTTGATATCCCGGAGAGTCTGTGTCGAATATGCCTCTGTTCCAATCAGCGTATACTACCTCGCCTCCCTTGCTGGAGAGCCAGGTATGAGATAAAATAGCGTAGCTTGCATGTTTTGAAACGAAAGATTCGATGGCGGTTCCTTCTTGTCCCAGACGATCAACGCTCGACTTGATTTCATCTTCGTCGAAATTAGCTTCCAGCAACATTGAAACGCGCTCCCAGATTTCGCTGCGTTCCAAGAGTTCTATCTCTGATCCATCCGGTTGGAAGGATAATAGACGGATGGGCGTCTTATTGAAGATGCGCTGGCGTGCTTCTTCCAAGGCTAGGCTCAGGAGACGCGGACGTTCGCGAGGAGTCGAAAATACTGGGCAGTCGTCGGTCACCATTAGTATATTGACCTTGAGACGAGAAAATTACTTACGTACCTGTAGGTTTGGAATCCGAAGAATCCGATACCGATGATCGTCCAGCTGCATCAATTGGAGCTAAATCGGCGGCAGGAAATTCCATTATATCTAGAACAAGTACTGAATGTTGCAACGTTTTCCATAGATTTAGACGGGGGAACTCTAGCCTTCTTTGCACTTAATTTCTTTCTGTTCAAGTAAGCGGGGGCGCAAACGTGCGTCGATGAAAGATTCAAGTGCAGACAGCAGTTGTTGCGCTTCTGGTTCTAGAAGTTCCCCATCCTCACCTGCAAAAGCATAATATATAAATGGGGTGAGTGCATGAATAGGCAGATTGATGCAGAAGATTTACCATTGATACTGCTTTTAGTGGCTTTTAGAAAGCTTAGGTTGAGAATTCGCCAGAAAAATATTGAGAGACGAGCTTCTTACCCAACCCTGGGGCATGAGCATGTAAGATGGGGAGAATAACACTTTCCAAGGCGGTGATAAGCATATGGGCATGGGTATTGATAGGTTTGGCCATATCTGTGGATGTATGTTATTCGAATGATGTCTTTCGTCCTAGAAGTGGGACACAAACTCTTACCGAATCAAAGCCTACTCCAGTGGTAAGTATGCGAAGGTTTGAGGTTGTCTGCGTACTTGATGGATGTTAGGAACCGACAAAGGAGGCGCACACGGAATGAACCGGATCGGATCGGTCACGTATCTCAACTTTGACCTGGTCCTCAATGCACCAGCTTCTCATACGCCTTCTCGCCCTTGCTTTGTCCTTGCCTTTAGCATCTGACTTCGCGCCAGCCAGGCGCCAGCTAGTTCTCTGCGCCCTGCAATTATAGCTTCTGACTCATAGGCAAGATTTTTGGGTCTACTTACACTCCTTCTGAATCACATCAGTGACGCCGCCTCATCTTTACCTCGATTACTTTCTCCATGATAACAAGTTTCCACCCCCTGAATCTGATCTCATTTGACTGAAGACACGTCTCCATAGTCCACCACTTTTGCCACTGCCGCAACTTGCCGCAACCATCCCTAGGCGCGTGAAGCAAGTGCGGAATCGAATGTGTTAGAGGCTTAGAGCATGATCAAACTCGTCAAAATCATTCTGATTGCACGCTCTATATCCATTGCTTGAAACCTTTTGAAATATTTACTAGCTTCTTCTCGGAGCTGGTATCTGGCCGACGCTTTGAATGCCAGAACTCATTATCAACTTTCGGTTTTCGTTCTGTTGTAAGTTATGTCTTTGGTCGATTCCAATCCTTGGTATGTCGCCCCCATCCTACATCCTACATTTTCGACCGTGTAACATATTCTATAGTTAGCGAAATCTCGCACAGTCTGTCCCAACTCGAACACGACATCCACCTCGTCATTATCATCTGCGCACACCAGAGCCCTCACCAAAGCCTTCGCCATCGTCAAAACTATCTCCATCCCCATCGACCCGTCCTCCAAAAAGGCAATACTCTCCTCACCAAGACCTCCGTCGGCACCGAGTTCTCTGCCCGCTGGCCCGAACTGCTGTGCAAGCTCGAATTGGATGCTCTCCGCATGGTTGCCCTGGAGGCGGCGAAGGACTGCTGGGGCGAGACGCTGACGACAGTGGGTATCGCCTCGAGGAGCTCCCGCTCGGAGTTCCTACAGGATACTCCGCTGTCGTTGACCACAATGACTCGCTTTGTGACCTGCTAAGTGCGCCACGACGCCACTTCCAGTGCTGCTGAAACGACCCCGACACAACCTCCCAAAGCTGCCCTTCAGTAGCAAGCAGCAGCGGCCATCGCCCGCTCTCTTTCCACTCAACCGCGCTCTCACTACTTTGCCCAACACAAACGAATCTTCTCACTCTATTTCAGTTCAGTCTCCATCCATAGGCTACCTCTAAACCTCGCTCTTCAGGATCTGCGTCGGAATTGTTGTCCTCTCACCCAGACTCTCGTTCTTATGTCGACGGCAAGCCGCATTCGCAGCCCGGAATACCATCTACACTGGACGGAAAAGGATGGTCGAATGACATGGAGGTTGGGTGCAGATAGAGAGAGACGTAGCGTCTGCCGACTCCTCAGAATAAGAAGAGGAAAGCTGATTTCATGAGCTGTGCCCATTGGCGGTCATTCGGGCGCGTGTGGGACTAAAGTTACGTCTGGTCAGTTGTATTTTGGACACTCATAAGATTGCACCACTTAAGATTGCGCGTACTAAGTACAATCTTGAGGTGCATGTCATCCTCTTACTGCCGCAATAATCCGATGAACACCCTGATCTCATTTATTCAAATCCGCACCTCATTCCGCTTTGCAGGCATGTTGCCCATGTCGGCGCAGGGAAACGTTAAGAGGCATCCCCAAGATTTTAAAACTCTACGACAAGAAAATAAACAACTTGAACGTCTACTCTATTGCTTCTAAACAGAAGGTGAGTTCCAGACCCCTGTCAGAATGGTTCGTATGTGCATGATCTAGATATGCTGTAGTGATAGCGCATTCCCATGCAAATAGGACTTCATAGGAGCGATCCGTTGTGTTCACTTGAACCTGTGACCGGCTTGGAACCGAATAGTCCTCTTCGCCGTCTCTTTATAAAGACATTGGCATATTTTCTTTCTATCAGAACAATGGTACGCTATTATTACAAATGAGGACTTCAGACATCATTGCAAAGTAGCAGGTAAGGGTCAAACTGTCAAACTCCAGTATTTAGTGACTGGCACCTCATACGAGGTCCAACGGTAGATTGTTGTATCCGAATCTACATGTGGTCAATTTACAATGCACATTCAAAGCAAAAAGCATACTTGGTGTTCACAATAATTGAGAGAAGAGTTGTAACCAATGGGTGCGTAATTTTAACTACGAACGTTTCACGTCAGGAGCTCTTCTCCACAGTATTTCAGTTTGACTTCAACAGCACACGTCCTGTATGTGTTTTGTGCGGAATTATTTGTTCCAGAAATAGTTCTGAAGGCACAGCAGAAAAGGACGCTGATTGGCCAGTTAAAATGGACCTATGTTTGACGACACCTATAAACAATATTAACGGCCAATGAAATTCCCCGATTATTCCATGTCAGTGGTCACTGTCAAAATTCAGGGTAAGAGTAAAGATGGAGATAGAGGAGTCGCCTCAAATCTTAGCAAAAGTATTTTTATGCACTGAAGAAGACACTCGACGTAGGTTATGCGGAACAGAGAGAAGCCTACGTGAGCATTGACTCAGAATTATGTTGACTAGCACAAATAATGTATACATCCAAAGAAGAACTATCTGTATTTGCGTGAGGATGGCGGATTGCGTTATGTAACCAGTGGCACATTAATGACCACTCTCGACTGGCCAATCCCACTTGTGCAGGAACCCCACTTAGCCTCACTTCTGTATTATGGAACACGTACTCATGTAAATAAGATCCAGTATTTCCCACAGGACTCAACTTCCATCCGAATAGTGTAGTCGGCGTGAAGCTGGGGCTTGCTTTAACAATGCAAAATATTGGTAAACCAGGTTGATCAGAGTGTAATCACTTTGGAAGATAGATCTTACGAGGCATCGAATCGTCAAGTATCAAGACAAGGCGAAATAACCACATGACCTTGCGGTCACCCAAAACGTATAAGAAGCGTCGACTTTGAACGAGTAAGCCCCAGGATCCAACCTAAATCATTGTACAATGTCTTTGGAAACCGGATACTACGCCCTCGAATCTGTTACCTTTATTTCTCCGGATGAGCCTGCTGTGAGCAGGCCACTTGGAGAGGGTGAGAACTCTCAAGTAGTCGTGTTGCCCCAAGGCGCTCCACCTAAGAAGGTCAGTACTCTTTGCTCTATCATCATGAATTAATAATAAAACTGCTTGTCTGACTCTAGTGGCATCTTGTCAAACTCGATGACGGAAACTATAATCTTCACTTGGATGGTAAACATGCGAGGCCTCGTGGTGATGGTATTGTTTTGAGCCTCGACAGAATGGTTGCTTCCCCGTGGCACATCATACGGGGTGCTCCGAGCCCGGCACCCATTGGTAGAGACAATTTTGGGTATGCACCTAGGTTTTATTGTTGTCAAATTTCATTAATTCTCTTTTATCGCAGCATCCTTGTTCCAGGCTTTTCACAACCCCAGCAAAGTTGGGAAATCCCGCGATCGGACGATAACGCCAAAGAAGTTCCGGTACGGCCACACCCTTCGTTGACAATTTCACAATTATTAAGTGATAGCATAGGTTCGCATCGGAGGTGTTGCATCTTCGATTCATATTTTCCCCTTTTTGAGGGACTAGGCCTTTGGCGTTTCTCGATGGACAAGTCTCAAATCACTGAAAGTTGTTGCAAGAAAGATTTTGGCTTTGAGATTCAAATATGCAACTCGGACAATGTAAATACTGAAAACTTCATATCGTGCTACATACATACTTCTGGAAAATGTGATCAAATGCTCCCTGGAACAATCATGGACCGTTCAAGCGCAAGGTCTCATTTTGATTCGTGCCATGTCCCTACCAAGTCCCTATAAGGGTCGATCCGCTGCCAAGAAGTAACCCGCACCCACGATCAGGATTTTACGTAGAAAGAGCGATGCGCCTTCCAACATTCGACATTCGACGTTCAGCGCTCAGCGTTCAACGTTCAACGATCGTTGCTCTCTTATCGATTGCTGATACACATGCTACACTTCCTTTCTTGAATAAGACTCACAGACAGAAGAAAACATATGCATTATATTGAAACAGGCAAGTCTACACTGCCTTCTAAATTATTGTTTATTGGAACATGGCCTGTCCATGCTTCCCGAGTCCTGAGCGGAACGAGGAAAGCAAGAGACGGCAAAAGGGAAAAAAAAGGAAAGGTTGAGTAAAGCACATTTAATTATATCACACCAAGTGGTGGTTGAATCCACCAAAGAAACAGAAAAGCACGCCATCCCGTCTTTTCTCAGCCCCTCCCCAATTCCACCACTCCATTTCTGCGCTCAAAAAAGGGGGAGTGAACGGATACAGAAAAAGGCGCCCTTAACGCGAGAGATCGAACGCCGCATTGACAAACGCCTCGATCTCCTTTTTGTGCTGCAGCTTGCTGCCCGTGGCGACGGAGCTCGTGGGCTCGCGCCCGGCGTAGAGCGGGTACTTGCCCTTGTGGTGCTGCGTCTGGCTCGCCGCTGTGTAGATGCGCGGGCCGACGTAGCTCCAGGCGCCGTTGTTCAGCGGCTCCTCCTGGCACCAGAGCAGGCTGGCGTTGGGATATTGGTCGAGGTGGGGTGTAACCTGATTGACATGAAATGGTCAGCATTGACTGCATCGTGTCTGGGGGAAAGAAAGAAAGGGAAAAGAGACGCACCAGATCGTAAGGGAAGGGCGAGATCTGTTCCAGACGGCTGATAGCGATGTCCTTGATACCGCGATCCTCGCGCGCCTGCAGGAGGGTGTGGTACACCTGACCAGTGCAGAGAATGTGGCGCTTGATGTCCTCAGGCGCAACAAGCTCCTCGGGATGGGGCTCAGGGAGGTAGCGCTGGAACTGGGTCTCGCCGACCATCTCATCGAGGTCGGAACGGGCCTTGGGGTGGCGCAACAAGCTCTTCGAGAAGAAGAGGATGAGCTGCGAAAGGGGGCTGATTTAGTTTGGAAGCGACTGAGAACAAGAGAAGGCTTACGGGTTTACGGAAGTCGCGGTGAATTTGACGCCGGAGAACGTGGAACTGGGAGAAGCGCGTCAGTAATGCGACTCTAAATGAAACAACTTTCGCATACGTAGTTGGCGGGTGTACTATTCGATAAAAACGTCAGTGACAAGAAGAAAAGGAGGGAAGGAAAGAAGCGTACGTGGGGTAGACGACCTGCATGTTGCAATCCTGGTGCTGACGCTCGATCTTCTCCGGCGAGGGGAAGTGGTGCGGGTGGTCGTCGCAGAGCTGCAGGAACCGCTCAATCCTTCCACTCGAGTGCTCCGGGCCCTGACCATCGTATCCATGGGGGAGCGAAACTACAAGACCCGTGCGCTGGAGCCACTTGCGCTCGCCCGCCGCAATAAACTGGTCGATAATGCACTGCGCATTGTTCGCAAAGTCCCCGAACTGCGCCTCCCACATCGTGAGCGAGTCCGGCGAGACGAGCGAGTACCCGAGCTCGAAGCCGAGCGCGCCGAACTCCGACAGCGACGAGTTGCAGATGACGAAGCGCGCCTGGCTGGAGCCGAGGTCGTTCAGCGGGATGTACTGCTGCTCGTTCACCTGGTCGTGGATAACCGCGTGCCGCTGCGAGAACGTGCCGCGCTCGACGTCCTGCCCGGACACGCGCACGTGGTTGCGCTCGAGCACGAGCGAGCCGAATGCGAGCGCCTCCGCGGTCGACCAGTCGATGTTCGTGCCCTCTTCGACGGTCTTGCCGCGCGTCGAGAGGATGCGCGCGAGGTTGCGATGCGGGGTGAAGCCGGCGGGGTACGACGAGATGGCCTTGCCGATGCGCTTCAGGATGTCGACGTCCGTGCCCGTGGGGCGCGTCGGCAGCGTCGTCTCCGCGAGCTGCTTGGGCGACGGGAAGCCCTGCCACGCGGCCGACAGCCACTCCTTGCTCGTGGGCACGTAGTCCTTGGCCGCAGCAGCCGCCTTCTCCATCATGCCCCACACCCATTTCTTGTGCTCCTCGATGTCCTTCTCCGTGAACGTACCGCGCGTGACGAGGAACTTGGTGTACTTGGTGAGCGGCGTGGGCTGCTTGCTGATGGCCGCGTACATGCGAGGCTGGGTAAAGCTCGGCTGATCCGTCTCATTGTGTCCATAGCGGCGGTAGCACACGATATCGATGACGACATCCTTCTTATATTTAGCACGGTAGTCCGCCGCCAGCTGGCACACGAAGTTGACTGCCTCAACATTGTCGCCGTTGACGTGGAAGATGGGCGAGTCGATGGACTTGGCAATATCCGAAGGGTAGGGTGTCGAGCGCGAGAAGCGAGGGTCCGTTGTGAAGCCGATTTGGTTGTTAACGATCAGATGAATAGTGCCTCCAGTACCGTACCAGGGAAGGTTGTGGAATCCCATCGTTTCGTAAACAACACCTTGCCCAGCGAAAGCAGCATCACCGTGAAGGAGGACACCCATGGCCGTGTTGTGAGTAGCCTCGTCGCCTTCGAAGTGTTGTATCGCACGAGTTTTGCCCAGGACGACAGGGTCTTCAGCCTCGAGATGCGAAGGATTGGCGACGAGTGACAGGGAAACCTTTTTACCAGACGGGGTAGGACGAACGTAGTTGGCACCGAGATGGTACTTGACATCACCCGCAGGCGAATCACCGTCTTCATCTCCAGAAAACTCGTTGAGGATCGCTTCGATGGGCTTGCGGATGACGTTCGCCAGAACGTTGAGACGACCGCGATGGGGCATGCCGATGGTGATGTGCTTGGTGCCATGGTCAACGGAGCGGTCGATGAGCGCCTTCATCCCAGGGATGAGGGCCTCGCACCCTTCCAGCCCGAAACGTTTCTCGTTGGGATACTTGCTAGCGATGAACTTTTCGAAGGACTCGGACCAGATGAGACGATCGAGAATCATGCGTTTCTCGTCGACGGTGTAATTCCATGGTTTGGGGGTCTCGACGCGCTCCCGGATCCAGTCGCACTGTTCCTTGTCAGGGATATGGATGTACTGGATACCGACAGCACCGCCTGAATGAAACATATAAAGATTGGTAGTCAGGGAACCAGGGTAAATGCGTACAATAAATTCGCCTGCAGAGCTTGACGATATCGCCAAGCTTCATGGTCTTGTGCTCTTCGGTCGCAAAGTGAGGTAGGATACCGGGACCGAGCGTGATTTCCTTGTCGAGATCGCGCTCGGTGAAGCCGTAGTGGCTGAGCTCAAGCTCGGGTGGGTGGACGTCAGCAAGGTCGGGATCGGTGATACCAAGGGGGTCGAGATCTGCGACATGGTGGCCGCGCACTTGGTATGCGCGGACGAGGAGTTGGACCTAGAACAGCGGGTTGAGCACGAAAACCAGCGGTGAAAGCGTGGGTCGCACCTTCAGATGATCAGTCAACTCGGCTCCCTGGCCAGCGTGCAACGCAGGAGCGCCGTCGGCGGGGGCTGGGAGATACGTTGTAGGCGGCAGTTGGAAGGACTGTGGGCTGGTAAGGCCCTTGTCCTCCATGCCTGAGAAATAGACACGCCAGGATGGGTGAACAGATTGGGGGTCCTGCTTCCAGAGCCGGTACATTTCGTCTGCGTAGTAGGCATTGGTGCCGTTGGCAAAGGCGTCGTTGGGAGACGGCGCCGGTGCCTGAGAGGCGAGAGATCGTTTTAGAAGTCGAGCTGGGTGCCCCTGCGCGCGCTGTGCGGCGCTGAGGCGACCAACGAGACGTCTGGTCAACATGTTCGGGGAAGAACCGCAATACTCTCCCCGGTTTTCTTCCGTCACTGTTCACGTGCTTCGTCTCACGCTGTGCGCACGCCTCCAATTGGTCGGGATCATCTCTGCAGCCAACCGGCATCCAGCAGCATCCAACTTTGACCCATCGCCAAAAGAGCGCCCTCTAGAGTCTATACTAGGTGAAGGAATCCTATAAGTACTGCTAAGATCCCATACAATGGTCGCAAGTTCATCACAATGTCATAAAATACTATAAAATGCTCGGAACATTTCTGACGTTCGCAATGCAATTCTATAATAGAATCCATTAGAATGCAAGTGGTCATTACAGGGGTTTGTTGAGCTGGAATCCTACGTGAGGAATTTGAGAGTTACAAGTCCTTGGAAAGCTTGTAAAAACTTTACAAATGAATTTCATTGTGTTCTCTAGATTGTGGCCATACAATCCCATGCAACACTGTAAAATTGGATGAAATGTGTGAAATTCTTAGTCTATAATTTCCATCGTCTTGCCTCGAATGTTATTGATACAAGTGGTTGGAAATGCTAGAAAGCATCGCATGTGGGCCAAGCCTTCCAAGTTCAAGATCCCATATAATGTAAAATCATCTATTACGATAAGCAGCGAGGCATGAGCAATGGTACAGCTTTACAGAGCACAGAATACATAGCATACAATCCGGGCAACATTACAGCAAAACATACAATACGAGCAATATTACAGCAACGATTTGAATGTGGGAAATCGTCGCACTTATACTTACTTCCTCTTTTTCGACGTCCCGACACCTCTACGGTAGCTTCGCTTCTTTTTGGGTGGGGAGTCTTCGGGCGCCGGATCATCCCGCACGATTTCTTCTTCGCCATCGGTGACATCTAGAGAAAGCGTGCGATGCCTTTGCATAGTCGGCGAGGGGACAGTTGGAGCCTAAAGAGGTTTGGACGCTCAAGTGAACTCTGAGCAAATAGGGACTTACCTGGGATCTCCGAGGGGCCGCAGGCCGAACTGGGGAGCTTTGCAAGGCGATTGCATGGCCTTGGGTGCCATTCAATGGTGCCAGCGGCTCTCGGACGTTTTGTGGACGCATCGGTGAGCTTTGCGAGAGCCGGGGTCGTGTCTGGAGTCGCTGTGAGGGCTGGACACGCGTTGATGCAGCATTAGACACTGGCAGACGTATGTGCAATCTTTGAGTGGGTCCCGACACGCCTTGCAAGGGTGAAAGATGTGGTTGGGTCTGCGAGGCCTGAGTGCGCGCTTGGGTCCGAACTGATGTTTGGCGCAGCGGAGAGCTTGACTGAGGGGCGTTGGCGGGTCTGCAGGTCTGGAAAGAAGGAGTACCGGCGCCCCAATTGGCAACATATCCTGATCAAGGTTGTTGAAACAAACATCGGTAGAAAATTAGAAACCTAACATACTTCTATATCGCTATCCTCGTCCAATCGAGCAGCTTGCTGTGCTAGAATACCAGTCGGATCGCTATCGGATTCCTCGGCTTCTGAGTCATCAATAAGCGCCGCACGCTTTCGTTTCACCTTACGCTTTAACGCGGGAAGTTCTCTGTTTGAGAAAAGCGGGTTAATGAAGTAAACAAGCATAAAAATACACACGTTGTGAGAAACTCAAGGGTATCTTTAGCCCAACGGCTATGCGGCTCCTTGAATAGTCCAATGATGATTTATAGAATTTTCGACGTCGAAGTAGCTGTCCATGGTGGACCATTGTTCAAGCGTCGACAGATTTACATATATCTTGACGATATTAGCGATGGAAGTGTGATGTAAACCATAGATACGAACCTGACAACACACATAGGCGAGTGCTTCTGGTGTAACACATCGCATGTCATGAATTTCTGCCTGCGACTGTTTCGAGGCGGAACGGTGGCCTGTAAACACTGACGAGTTACCTGTGAATATAAGCCGAAGTGCCTAGACAATCAAATTTAGATAGTCAAAAGCAACGAGACGGCGATTTAAAACGGAAACCTACACGTATGACTACGTGCCCTCTAAAAGGCCCTTGTCTTGCCGAGTGGCGGAATATGTGGTCCCTTCTGCATAAAGAAAGGAAGGGAGATTCTTCGCTCGAAGTTTGATCTTTCCGTCCTTTACCTGCTTCATATATGCGCTATAATTGCAACTTATGAGCATCGTACGGTGTGATAGCAATATAATTAGTCGACTCACTGCGGGTTTGCCTCGAAAAGCTCACGATCTTTGAGCGGGCAAAGAAAGCGAGCAGTCCAGAGGTGGTTCCAACCACGCTTGAATTTCTCAGGTCCAGTGATAGGCGGCATCACTACATCTCGGCTGGATCTAGCGGAAGGAGACTAACGATGGCGACCTTCATTGCGTTTGTGTCTTGTGCTCGCGCTTCCCGCATGTGACCAGTCAACTGATTAAAAGGTGGGTACGGTGAAAAATAAGTGCATATATGCACCCATATCAAGCATATAATCACTTACAGTTTGGAGAAGACCTGCCCGTGAAGTCGGTGCATTGCGGAATACCTCGATGGCATCGATCAAGTCTTCGTGAAGGTCCATAATAGTCTCATATAGAGCGATGTCGGCATCGAAGTCTTCGCGGCTGCACAACAGCCTCAGGGTGTCAGTCTCAGGCTGGGTGCTGGGTACATGGTTGTACTTGCCGTTCATAGTGAGCTTTATCATATCCAAACAATCCAGCTTCGACTACCCTTTTAAGGTTAACGAATGGGGAAACAGCCCGCGGTATCCACTTGGCCGCTAATATAAAGTGTGCAATATCCTTCTTGGTGTAGTCAACTTGTACGTGTTAGTGTAGTAGATACATATTCACAAAGCTGCCCAGGCTCACCTATCTCCTCGTCCTCAACATTATTAGTATTGGATTGGGGCATGGAGGTAAGAGGGAAGAATATTAATGCAACCTGGTTCTGAGCAGAGCACGCGACGACGCGAGAGTCACATGACCTTCCGGGCCGGATGAACCCACACCAAGTAATACCACTGGCACTAGCCAATTCGCAATTTTGGCTCATTATAATGGTCTATAAGTGCTCAGGATTCCGCAAAACATTTATCTACTTCGAGGTCTTTCTGGTCATGCACCCTGTCCCATTTGCTAATCCTATAAAAATAAGCGAAAAACTGGACTCCGAAACAATGTGTCAATGAAGACAGCAATATCCCCCCTCAAGCTTCAAGGCTCAACGTCTTGTCAACGTCTATACTATACATCAGGCTGGCCACTCAAATATATCCAGTCCGCCAATAGCACCAGCGATCTGGCCAGGGTGTGAGTTCATCTTCTGGTTCAAACTATCACCAACCTGAACGTCCTTCGCTGAATAGTCACTTTCTCTGTAATCAATCTATATCTCAGGATACTACGAGCTCTACCGGATATCAAAAATGAAAAAGACCGGTTTCGCAACGACGGCAAGTCCACCAGAAACGGTGTTCGGCGCCGCGGGAGGCGTAGTTTGTTGCTGGAACAAGATACCGATTTGAGTGGCATTTCATTATTCTGAATCCACGTTTACCTCGGCCATCCCATGCGCTGCAGTGAGACCCTCCTCACCACCCACTACCCTCCAATTGGCAATTTCTACGGCGTTCGCGCCACCCAAACCCCTCGGCCTACGTCATTTAATTCGCAGGAACATAGCCGCCGCCCGCCGACGAATCACGAAGATGCTCCGCCGCCGTATGCCCTCACCCCTCGACGACGCGCCTCGATGTCGACATCGATTCCAAGACCTAGGGCCGGAGCAAGTCAGCCAAAGATCAGTTGGAATGTTGCAAAGTGGGACACACGAGGCGGCAGCGGGCTCGAAACGACGCGAGGTACGTCTCAGCTCATTGCACTGGTGTGCACGCAAAGCTGACAAACGGATGGTTAGCGTTGGCTCGGCGGCACGAACGGTGTTTCGCCGTTTACCACCCCGGACGCCTGTGCCCCCAAACCAGTTACCACTCTTCGACGTCCACGACGACTCATTGGCCACCGAAGGGCACCCGCCGTCTCTCGGAGCCCCTTCCTGCAGTGTCGTTCGTCCTTGGCGGCGGCGTGCCCTCGAAGTTCGCGTCAATAGAAGTCGGCGTTACGGATCCTTTAGAACGTAAGGTAAGTACTGTACATGTGTCGTGGTCACCATGCATTATTATCCTATATTATCTAGTTCAACCGTCTGTGATCTTGAAACGTGTCTGCAGCACTGGGTAAGATCAACTGCCACCCCTCATAAGGAACTTAATAATTTGATATTAAACAAACTCTTGAAAATATATCGTGGAGGTTCGGATAAGGGAAAGAGAAAACGAACATCCAGTGTCCAGAAGCATGAGAAAACAGGTATCATGCCCAAATCATGTCCTACGATGTTGCCGCATCCCCGCCTACATCTCGGTCATAGAAATATTTGTGTCCCGGAGTCGCAAGACCCAGCTGCTTCAAAGTCGGTATTCTTGCCATAATCCTTGTCGCAGCAGCTAGACGCCCTACCTCCGTATTCAGCTCGGAATAGAAGCTATCAGTGGCCGATATAGAAGGCCGATCTGGCCGCTTAAATGGGGGGCACAGCACAAGAGCTTCAAGCTTGCTAAAAGGGAAAGGAAGTGCAAAAATGCCGAAGGGAGTGTTGGAATAACAATCCTAGAAATCGGGTTGAAAGTCGAATGAGTAAGCTTTGAGGGTAAGAATTGACATCAACATAGCAAAAAAAAAAATGCTGACCATGTGCCGGAAATCTGTAACCTGTAGACATTTGAGCGCAGGCAATGACCTGGCAGCAGCAGCCGTAACAAGCTCGTAAATGTTCAACCCAGGCTCCCCAGATGTCGTATACTTTGTTATGTCCAAGTGCTGCAATGTGCCACGAAAATGGATCAGGTCTTCAATCATCCGCATGTCTGCCTCCCGCGACGAATTGACATTTCTTAATATCAAAGTCCCTATTTCTCTTCTATGCCCTGGCGCGGTAATGCACAGCTCATGCATAACAGCCACAGAGCAGGACAGGTCCTTCAGTTTGGCCAAAGGTGCTCCCTGCAGGTCGGCTTCGCTGTCACAATCCATTCCAAGAATTTCAATCTCTGTCTGGCTGCGAATGAACGCCTCCAGGGCTTGCTGGGCAAAATAACTGTTCCTAAACATCTTCAGCTTGAATTCGTGGCCCTCCAAGATCCAGGCATGCAGTGCCTCCCCCTTTCCAGGATACGGCCGTCGCACATCTCGTTCGTCTTCACGAAAGATGTTCAGAAACTTTAGATTCACCGCCAGATGCAAAGTTCTCGTTATCCTGGAGAGATCGGCCACCTGGAAGTCCGTCTGTGGCGGCATGTAGACCACAAGCTTGTGTATACGTTCAGCGAGGTATGGTCTGCGAAGGACAGTCGCGCAAAACCCCTTGATTTTGGCCTTGTCCCGCAGGAGTGGTTGTCTATAGAGGTGGCGCTCAGATTCGTGCCAGAAGGAACGCGAGACCGCAACGAGGGCATGGAGGTTGCGCTGTGTCAGGACTCCCGACTCGATGATGCAAGCACAGAGTTCTGCGGGAACAAACCTCCCCGCATTCGAATCAGGGGGCGCATCCATCGATATCAGAGAAGATCTAATGGTATGAGCTCTTTACTTTGCGAACAGTTTGAGTTTGAGGATTTCGAGTGGCAGAAAACAAGCGTGTGGCGTGGAAGAAGCGTGCTACCAGTGGCACTGGCAAGATCTTGTTGTCACCGTGGTGGTTGAAATGCTAGATGAAATAAAATTGCCACCGAACCTCCGAACCCTGTCCGAACCTCAACCACCCGAATATTTGAACATTCACACGCCATCTCCCTGAATGTCTTGAAGCTTGAAGGCTTGAAGATCAAATGTCTTCGAGGAGATAGTAGGCGGAGTACACAAAGAGTGCAAAAACATAGAAGCGAATAAAAGATTCCACTGTAACGTAAACCAGGAACAAAAAAAACTAGAACTCGCATATCAGCGGTGATATCGGCGAGCTGCACCTCATCATGTATCATGGTCTATGGGGCTCTTGCGCACCGAGTTCAGATCACATTTTGAGCGCACCCGCGCCGCAAACTTCAAAATTTCTCCTCCAGTAATTCGGTCCGAGAATGTGTCCGTTGGGGACCAGGTATTTGTACGGGCATTTGCGTCTTTCCATGCGCTACTTAGCATGATCGGCTCGTACAGGTTCCGAAGGATTATCCCAGAACAGATTGCGCAGTGCGCTTGACGGCGGCAAAGGGTGCTGCTGTCACGGCTTAGCAACTCCTGCAACTACCATCGCTTGGAGGTCCTGCACTTCTTTGGGACGTGGAGGCAGGAATTGACTCGGACTACTTCTACACGGGGAAGTCAAGTGAGATTTAGTTCTGCACAAGGGAGTTGTATGATAAGATTCTACTCTACACAGACAAATGTGGCGTGCTATCTTGAGCGACCTGAATGCGTCCAAGCACTGAAGAACGATACGACGATTTTCTTGCAACGGAATCATGCATGGTTGCGGGCATTGGGGAATTCGTATTTCCCTTCCCTTCCCTTCCCGACGCGCGTACGCGAGGGCTTCAAAGTTGTAGACAAATTTCCCATTTGAAAGTAGATGTAATATATATTTTCTATTTGAATCCGAATCTTTCGGATGGCTGCAGCAGTTTTCGTTTGGTTTTCGTGCACTCAACGACGAATTGACGTCGTTAGAGAATTAAATCTATAATTGATCTATAATTGAATCTGCATGGTTCCGTTTCGATTCATGCCCTTTTCACTGGCACGTTTAAATAGCATCTACTAGTTACGAGTATTAATGAACGGTCGATATTCAGCCATGTTGCCAGGCGTAGTTGTAAATAAAGGGTCGACCTTCGGTCTCCTCAACACCTTGCTGATGGCGTCACATTATTCGAACGTCCAAATTCTCACCCAAGTTCTCGATGCAGACTTATGTTTAGGACAGGTTCATCAAATTATTTTCTTTTGATATACTTTAATACTTACTTATACTTAATTAATGGCCCGGGTTATTATCACTTGTATGTGATTGATTGATGAGAAGCCTTGGAGAAGCCTGTAAATTGTAATCATCGCTATAATCTTTTATTGTCAGACCTCGCTGGCGGCTGCACCCGCCACGCTCGGTCTTCGGAAACTGTAAAAGAATTAAAGTACCAAGTGTCATTTCTTCAACATTTCTTGGTCATTTCTCAACATTTTCAAACATTTCGCAAGTCGATAGGGAATGCATTGTTTGCTCGTGCTTGGCAATCCATGCTCAGGTAAATATTTACGATTTCTCAACATTTTCACTAGGCTCGCTACCATCCGGCTCTGATTCAAACCCCGCAGTGGTGATGTTTGATTTCGACCCCCGCCTGATGTTTGCCCCACAACAAAGGCACAACAAAGTACAAACAAACCTGCTACTGAGAAATCAAACATCCCACCGAAGGACTGGTAGCGAGTCTACATTTTCACAAGTCGATAGGGAATGCATTGTTTGCTTGTGCTTGCCAAACCATGTTCAAGTAAATATTTACGATTTCTCAACATTTTCACAAGTTGATAGGGAATGCATTGTTTGCTTATGCTTGCCAATCCACGCACAGGTAAATATTTACGATTTCTTAACATCTATCCATATATAGTGAATTTCGACAGTGGGGGACCATTGCTTTCAGCAAGGTGAAGAAAAGGGAGGAAATCCTGGTAAATAACAAATAATCGGACCGCACACCCGGCCGCATCGATAACATGAAGTGCCCCTTTGTCATTTGAAGTTCTTCACTATATCCAATCCACATCACCCCCAAATGCTCCATCGCTCTGCGACTGGCTTAGGGAGCCCAATAATTAGGCTCCCGTACGATATTCTCCAGGAAATTTTTGCCCACTGTCTGCCACAGTATCCTCTCCTCCGCCGACAGCCAAGCACCACAACCGCACCAATACTCCTCTGCCGCATCTGTTCATCCTGGCGAAGGCTCGTGTTGGCATCCCCAACCCTCTGGAAACACCTATCGTATGGTTTCTCCGACGTAGACGAGTCTGTCCCGGCCGTCGACTCGGACTCTGGATCCTTCAAGTTCGGCCGCCGAATCCAATTCTTGGAGCGCGAGATCGAGTTTATCCAGTGGTGGAGGATGCGTCAGGGTCAGATCGCGCCATTTCTTAGCTTTGATATTGAAGAGTGTGACTGTCGCAGCCTTGACCTCAAGCTCACCAGTGACAGCATGCCTTTTCTCCTCGAATACATATCTTCCGCACAGTACCTCGAACTTGGCTTGTTCTTCTGGAATTTAATTCAGCAGACAATCCAAGCTGGACATCAACTCGTCTTCCCAAATCTGCACACCGTGCTACTTGAACGTACGTATAGTAGTAAAGACAGCCAAGCTTTCTACCGAATTCAATCTGGCCTGCCGGCCCACGCCTTCCCAACGCTGCGCCGTCTCTCCATAAGCGAGGTCGCGCCAGCGAACGACTTCGCCATCCCGGCTCATTGGTCCACCCTCACCCATATATCTCTGAACAGTATCTCGATCTCTCTTGATTTCTGGCTCTCGTTCATTCGCGCAGTCCCGAATATACGATGGGGAAGTTTTGCCATTGCAACTGGCGCCCTGTCCGGTATCCCCCGGCCCTCGCCTCCCTTATGTACCCTCCGGGAACTGGACACACACTGTCCGTGTATGTCAGCGCCAGGCTTGCACGCAGCGATGTATTCCCGCTGTGGCGGTGCTGTGGCAGTGCCGGCGGAACCGGCCCGAGCGGAGCTCCAACCACCTTAGACACAGACTCGCATGTTCGTAGCACATACCATCCATATCCACGCATTTACCAGACGCTTCCCAGCCCAGCCCGAGCCAGCTCGCCCCTAGTCAGAGACGGTTCTCAGGACCCCTCCACCGCTCAGCTTCCTATTCACCAACCTGCGTATCCCCGCCGTGCACATGCTCTCCCTCTCTGCCCCCGGCGCGAAGGCCTGGTCCGACGTCCGCGCTCTCCGCGAGCTCTACGCTGTGCTCGACGCCGCACCGGCCGTGGCGCAGCTGGCCTTGGTCGACCTGACCTCCTCAGCGCCCGCCCCGGCTATCTTCTCCCCTGTGCTCAAAGACCCTGTCGAGCCGCTCTGGCACCATGCGCCCGCGCTCGCCCATCTCTGCCTCACCCTGGCCTCCGCGCAGGCCCTCCGTCACGACATACGCGAGGACTTCCTCGCGCGCTTCGTGCACGCTTTGTTCGCCCCCGACACCCACTGGCTGGAGCTCCGGCACCCCGCGTGCCCTGTGCGCGCGATGACGATAAACAACACCGGGTGGTCACGGCGCATCAGCGACCTTATGATGGCGTGCATTCAGGACAGCATGGCGGTAGCGCCACAGGTGGTCTTGGAGATTACGCAGGCTGGGGAGGGGCCGTCGGGGCAGACGGTTAGGCGGCGTCATCCAGCGGAAACACGCGCATGGGCAGCAAATTTATAATACAAAAATATGTTTCAAATCTTGAATGTAATAGCAAGTGTAGATCATAAAGATGTCGATGAGGTCTTGACATTGATCGAGCTATGGGATTGCACAGGGGGTAAATATTTCTGAATTAATATTATGGGGGCAATTACGAGTTTATACAGTACACTCCACATGAGATATTCCCTCGCAGCTGCGGCGAAAGGGAAAGGGAATCTCCTAGAGCTAGATTCAGTGAATAGAGTACTTGTTCCATTTCCAGAGCACCTATGCCTCGTCGATAGCAATTGCTCCATCCCTTGATACAACGCCTGTTTCATTTTTGATGGTATCGACTGCAGCGAACTTTATCTCGATCTCACCGGTCTGTCGAGGTTGTGATAACGGGATGTGAGAAAACGCATTATCTTGCCAGGTCGTCGATTCCGAGATGATCCCAAGCTTTATCCTGCTATTCAGCAGGGCTAGCATCGCATTCGAATATAGTTTGGCGAGTGTGGATATGGGAACTGAGTAATATATCAAGCCCTTGAAAGCTGGGGCGTAAAACAAAGCCAGTAACACGACGGAGACTGAAGCTGCAGGAGGCATTATTGTATCAGCATTGGGGTATGAGTATAAAAGAAGGGACCCTTGCCTGTCAGTGCTCCCGTTTCAATTGTCATGCGCATCACCCTGGTTACTAAAGCCTGAGTTTTTGGGAAGATTCCATCGCGGATTCTTCGATTTAACTAGATGAGAGTCGAAATTAGCGCCGAATTTCAGTGGAGGATATGGACATCCTACGCACATAGAAACACATACAAGCTGCAATTGCGATGTCGCAAGCACAACCTGTTCCTATCCATATCTGGGGGAACATGAGCATTGAGTATTATAAAGTAGAAGGATCGTACACCGATGAAATCAGACGTCTTCAACGTATGCAGCTGAATAATTTCGAAATTTTTTGCCTGTCCGATAATTACGCTAACTACCACCTGTGCCATGAACGAAGTGAGAGACATCTGCAAAAATAGGTTAGGTGTGGGTTATAGATATAATTGAGTAGCGCTCACCAGCATAATAAACGATGGTATGATTTTATTTTCAGAGATGATCATAATGCGGTAGGCATAAAATGTTTGAGCCACCATTGCGGCTATGTTGTACTCGTCATTTATCATCATGTTTAATGAGCCAAGCTTCCACGTACTAATTGCTTCAAGAAGAGATACGGACGTCGTTATTGCTGTGAATGTGGACACACTGGCATTGGGCTTTCCGAAACCTTGTACGATTGTTGCCCACGCGGATACAGTCAACGTGATGGTTTGCGCCGTTTCTAAAAGATAGGTCCCATATACCATGGCCTTGAATATTGGCCTATCATTCGGAAATGCTTGAGAGAATAAAACTTGGGAACGGATCCATCAATTCAGCAAGCGCCTTTGCAGGTACGGATCACCAGTTACTCACACACTTGGACGGATAGAACTCCAAACAAGCCCCAATTAATGATAGTGGATATTAGCTATTGCGATGATTTATCATTTTAGGGGCGGCTCTTGAGCGTATATTCGGTAGTCTTACCAGTGTACCGGCCCTGCAAATGTCGATCAGTGTGTGAAATTCACCATCTAGTTATCTTACTTGCAATGAGTTGATAATCTCAGCCTCGCCTGCATCCATGCCGACAGGAAATTGGGAAAATTAGCTGAAGGTATGAGAGGATGGATCTACTTTGGTCTTTCGTAGAGACAATCGGGGCTTGCAGCTGCCTGAAGTCTAAAATTTGACGATGACTGACTCGGACGTCTTAATCCAGTCGACTGTTATACCACCTCTTGGATAATTATACTGCTCATCAGTCCACCTGATTCGGGATCGTGTAAATGACATATCGCCGATGAGAGTACTGATATGGGTCTGCGGTCACCCGCTTCCAGATAGTGTAAATGAGGCCGCTCAGAACGGCTGCTCACCATTAGAAGTTGCTGGTATTCATATCGTATTGTATTGGGCTCAGAATAGCTGGTGGATTTAAAGTGCTGAACGACATACAATTTTAGATCAATACACTGCAATTTAAAGTACGCTGATCTTTTCATGTCTAAAATGCAACTAGAATATTTACTCAAGCCTATATTTTGGTTGTTCAGGGTAGGAAGGTAGGCAGATTCGCGAAATGTAAGTGATGCTAGTATACTTACCAGGCAGGTGTAGGCACATCGCTCTTTGCCGCAGAGTGAACGGTTATAAATACGGTCGGAGAAGACGTAGCACTGCGTGCTCAGATTTCGAAGGGTTATATATATTTCCTACATTGCGCACCGCCCCAGGCGCACGAACGAACGTTGCGGAAAAGCTCATCCAATCATAGATCATTATCGTCCAGTGGTCCCGGGAGTACATGTACCTAAAGAATCAAAGTGGACCCAGCGGTGATTCTATATGATATGTACACCCGCTAGGGCGTAGATCTACTGCTCTCAACTTCATATAACAATTATACACCCTCTCTTAGCCCGAGCGGCACGGTAGTGTTGTTCTACCGATTAGCTTGAGAACGAGGATGTACAAACTTAACTATACTGTATTGAATACTAATACGCTCATTCAAACGGTTATAAAAAAGAAGACCTGTGATGAGTGATCCCAGAATGCCTCATGGAATGGGAAGGAAGACGCAGGTAATCGTCATCTGGATGTATGGTCAAGCTATCTCTGGAACAGTTGTCATCGCCCAAAACACCGCCGAGGAACGTATGTCGAGGTAAAATTTCCTCGGTGCATCATTCTTCCCCCAAATAGCCTCCTCGATTTGTCCTTCCAAATCTCACAGTTTATTCTTGATATTGATGAACACCTCCGTTTCATCATTGGACAGGATCTAGCTATCCTTTCCTGAGTCAGCACCTTCTCGAGGCAGGCCCCGACGTTTCGAGCTGTGAATAGCTTTGTTGTTAGATGGAAAAGTTTGACAGGACAGCCTAGTACATATGGTATTTGATCGATAAAGGTCTCAAGCTTTTGACTTCAAGATACATTGATAGGCGTCAGGAGGATTATTGGGTAGCGTGCATGGGTCATGAGCTCACCGAGGTCAAACGCGAATTCATCGCTTTGCTTTTCACTTCCGGCGCTTATTTTAACACATGTGATTTTATTAGTTTCAATATTCAATATTCAATGCCAAGTTCATCTTTGAGAAATGGCCTATAACAGTGCAACAAATTTGTGCCATTATCAACCATTAATTACAATGGCTGTGGACACATTACCTCGCTAATCCTCATGTATCTTTTTTGCAGATCCCGCTGCTGATCACAGGGCAGGATCGCGCACGCCACTCACCTGGAAACGGCTTCGATTGCCTCCGAAGGATCAAGGAGATTAGAGCTGAATTGAGGCTTTTTTAGTAAAAGTAGCTTGATTGTTATTTTACCCAACGTATTGTGTAAGCTACAGGTTCTCCCGCGTGAAGGACGACATCATTTCAAGTTAATCCCGTTGTTTAAACACTTGGTCCGTACTTGCTGCTTTAGAGCAGTTGGTAAGATTGGTGAGAATGATGGCGTATAACTGTTATTCAAAGGCGTGCGCATTTCAGTCTAATTTGCATATAATAACTCTACTTAATAACGGAGTCGGTGGTGGATTAGGCGGTGGATCCAAGCGTAGCGCCACCAGTTGATAAGGGCCGGCAGAAGCCGGAACGGAAAGTGGAAAGTGAAGATAAGTTTTTGATCACGAACGACGACCGACGCCCTCTCTCCCGCCAGCAGCAGCCGCCCCATCCCAGAGCCCTGCGCAGAGGCGTCGGGTCAAACGTATGGGTTCAGACGCTGCACGCCCCATAAAGAACAGACAGACAAAATGGACCGCCAATAGCATGATTGGTACGCCCTCTCGCCGCCTCTTCGTTCTGACTCAGTCACTGACCAGCGTATCGCGGCATGCATTGGGTTATCTACAGCGGGCGCGGGCGGGGGGCTGGTGGCGAGCATCGCGACGTGTCCTTTGGATGTCGTCAAAACGAAACTGCAGGCACAACGGGCGGTGGTGGGACAGCAGGGATACCTGGGTGTTCTCGGTGCGCTCTTCCCTGCCTTCAGGCTCTCCATTCTCGATCGTGCTAATATTCGTTTCCCCGTTTCCTTCCTATTCCGCCTGTTCCGAACACCTCCGTCTTCGATGACCCTCGATCTCTAGGCACAGTCAAGGATATCTTGCAGCACAACGGCTTTCGCGGCCTTTATCGCGGCCTCGGTCCCACCATCCTAGGCTACCTCCCAACCTGGGCTATCTATTTTGCAATATATGATGGTATTAAGACCGCGTTCGGCGAAGTTCCGCTCGGATACCCCAACCCCAAGCCCAATGAGCGCCTGTACCCCGCAGCTCAGGTCAAGGGCTATCAGCCTGTGGCCCGCGAACACCCGTGGTCCCTGCATATTCTATCTGCCATGACCGCTGGCGCGGCGAGCACGATATGCACCAACCCGCTCTGGGTGATCAAAACTCGGTTTATGGTGCGTCATTTGCTATAGGGTGGTGTCATCGATGCTTATAAATGTCCATGCAGACGCAACAAAAGGACGAGGTTCGCTATCGACACACCTTAGATGCTGCAGTTACTATCTGGAAAACAGAGGGCGCACGAGCTTTCTACCGCGGACTTCTCCCGAGTCTGCTGGGCATCCTGCACGTTGCAGTACAATTCCCACTTTACGAACAACTCAAGATCTGGTTCCGTTAGTATTCTGCCATCATGTCTTCTACAATCCCTTTTCATACTAACGACATACTGCTCTTCCAGAACGCGATTCCGATCAACCTCTTACAGGCAGGACAATCCTTCTCTGCTCCGCCATATCCAAGATGACCGCCTCGGTGGCGACATACCCTCACGAGGTCATCCGAACACGCTTACAAACCCAACGAAGACCACTCGCAGATGACTTATCATCCGACGGCATGGTCAAGCGCCACCCGCGCGGCGGCATCATATACACTACCCAGAAGCTGGTCGCGAAGGAGGGATGGACGGCGTTGTATAGAGGGCTCTCGATTAATCTGCTCCGCACCGTGCCTAATAGCGCGGTGACCATGCTGACGTGAGTGCCCATGTTATTTTACGATTCTCCTCTCGCTGACGCTGTGGAGTGTAGATATGAACTCCTTATGAGACATCTCAATGCGCGGACTCCGTCATGACCCTCGTGGTAATTATACACGTCCATCACAATATCCGGCCCTCTTCCATGTCATATCATGGTACATGTATCATACCACCACCGTCGCCCTCGACTGCCCTCCACCGACCGCGTTCCTAGGGCACTAAACACTCTCCATCTACTCCACGCACGCGGGAGGAAACCCACTTATCCGCGACCGCACATCCACACCCACCCACCGTCGCGACGCGGCCGCTCTACACGAAACACCCGCGCCTCGCCGGCCCAGCACACGTCGGCGAGCAACGCCCCCGCCCCCGACTACGTGCATCTGCACGCGCACGTACATAGATACGTGTGCCTCCGCCTGCTAAACCCCTTTCGCCCACCGCCGAGACGAGGCGGGTGGACGACGTACTGATCACCTTGTTTTTGTTATATATCTATCTTACCTGCCTAGATTCGGCGCCCCCGTGTACATTAATACTTACATGCTCACGCCAATTTCCACCCTTTTTTTTCATTCACGATCCGGTGTGTCGGTGTGTCTTGGGGTGGCGCAGCAGACAACCGCTGTCAAGTCCCACACAGACTCACAGTCCTTGCGCTGAAGCGTGCTTTCTTCGATCTAGGACGCCATGTAGGCCGTCGTTCGACCTGTCTACGAATATGAATAGAGATGAATCTGCCGTATCGAACTTTGTTCATAGAGAGGCCGGCTATTAGTGTAGACGCCATGCTCCGACTGCGCTCGTTTGTTGGTCACCAGACGTACAATGCATTCGAAGCTTGAGGCCTTGAGGATGTGTCTTCTATTTGCCACGAATTCGCGATGTTCCTCAGAAAAGAAAAGAAACTAATTGCGAAAAAGAATCGTCCTGCGCAAGCGTGCCGGACATGCAAAAGATGCATGGCGATGCAGACATGCCACGCGTTATGCAAAAAGCGAGCGGCGCAGGCATCGCAGTAACTAATAAGTATTGTCAGGGATAATCAATACGAAAGAAACTCTGCATATGTAGATGAGGGTGTTTATAAGTGGGGAATGAATGTAGTCCACGCTATGGTTTGGAGGGCGGCAGGATGCAGTGAACGGAGGGAAGTGATGGAGAGAGTAAAGAGCACGCTGCGTGATATAAAATAGAGCGGGATGCCAATTACCGTGATAATAAGGAAGAATTCTTCCAGAAAAGACGTGAGACGGTACATTAGTGAGGATAATGCTGGAAAGGTCCAGAGACCAATAAATATTGGTTCCAGGGTGAGAAAAATCGCAGAAGCCCGCCAAAGCCACATTTCTTGACTTGACGAAAATTCAAGAAACCAGGTGGGGATCAGGTGCACGGCTCCGAAGGATATTCCAATTACAGTGGCAACCAGCTCAACTATGTTGCTCTGGTGCGTGTGGAAGGCTGCGTAATAAGTTCCTACCCGCATATCTCCCCAGTGTTCATCGGAGTCAGCGTACATCCTCTCCAGCGGGGCGAGTAATGACACGTCTCTTAAGGATGGAAGGAATCGGTGTTCCATTGACAGTGAGCTGACGGGCCGTCGTACGGCAATGATATTGCGATCGTTTTTATAATCAAATTGAATGGAGTCGATTTTCCTCTCGAGAAACACTGGTTGTTGGACGTTTTGCGGCTTGTCCCACCAAAGCGCATAGGTAATACCGTTGAGCATGGCAAATCCGAGGGTGATGACCTCGAGTTCCGTGACTGGCAAATGGGCAGACCATCGTGCGACGCACTGTACGATGAACCAGATTGTTTGTAACACGATGAATGCCTTCGAAATGGCGTTCCCCTTGCTCCGGTCTTTGATGGCTTCCGTTGTGATTTGTGGTGGATCGATGACGCCAGATCGAATGTTCCATATCATACTCGTAGTTTTTTCTCCTACTCTATATCGGTTTTCATGGTCGCCACGTAGTATCAGAGGCGGTACTACTCCATCCTCACCCCGCAACATGAAGCCCCCCATTTGAAGAAAGAATCCATGCGTCAGAGACCATTGAGTATCTGGCTCTGAGTCCTGAAAGTCAATTCCCGGGTGTCAGACTGATATTTATGTGAGCTCGTTGATGCATCGATTACCTGAAAGAGCCCGCGGACGGTATTAAGAATGTCTTTAAACCATCCCCTGATGGCCTGAAGGACACTTTGCTTCGGACCCGGTTCCCAACCGTAGATGGCTAATGAAATATAACCATAAGAAATTCATCCTTTCGTACCATGAAAACAACTCACGCACCCGCGTTATAGTTGTCTC
Source organism: Pholiota molesta (assembly GCA_014925825.1). NCBI lineage: Eukaryota > Fungi > Basidiomycota > Agaricomycetes > Agaricales > Strophariaceae > Pholiota > Pholiota molesta. The sequence goes on along the minus strand of JACGCK010000161.1, from coordinate 42,905 downwards.
TAATGGATGCTGCACCCAGACGCTGCCTCACTGCCCAAATGGTTACGAGCTCGGGCACCAAGAATGCATATATGGTTGTTGTGATTTGGCGCTTCAAACGTTTCCACGGACTGTCCGTCACCGCAGGGATATTTGGGTGGATAGCTGACCAAGTACACGCAAAGATAGTGACGGCGCAGCTAATGACGATGTCGTTCACCCTGCGCTGTCCAAAGTGGGTTTGGCTGTCGCGGGGATCGAGAGTGAGGTACGTGTCGGAGCCTTCTACCGACGAGGCTAGAGGGAACCCGCGTAGAGTGCGGATTAACGCAAAGAAAAGTAGGATGATGAGCATGTTCAATTGAGGTCGATACACCGAAGTCGAGTTAGCGAGTACTATAGAAGAAATGCGCTTAATAAGTACTGGTCGTAGCAGTGGATGTTGAACATGTGTTTGATCTTGATGTTTCGAATCTACACTCACAGTCAGAAGAAATAAACACGGAACCGGTAAAGAGATGCAATTGCGGGTACATTAAATGTTCTACATATGTCAAGGCTTGAAGTTAGAAATGTTCACTCGATATTAATGAGACTATCACTAATTCAGTAGGTAGAAGACGCCATGAGAAGTAGTATATTGACCGCGTGCTAAATTTTATCATTAGGCGCTCATGATCAAATTCGGTTCAGAATAAATGTTCTACACATGTCAATTTAAAGGCTGGAAATTAGAAACGTTCACTCGATATCAAGGAGACTAGCACATATTCAGTAGATAGAAGACGCCATGATGTGTAGCACATATATTGAACGTGTGTCAAATTTTATCGTTAGGCGCTCATAATCAAAGGCATTAATGCTGGAACTGAACATCTGAACCCTAGAATGTTCACCCGCTGTCAAAATTGCAGTAAATTGAGTACTTGGTGTGAATATATGTTATTAATATGTTGTTTGTCACCACTTCTCAAATCTCTCACTGACGATCGGAAATGCACCCAGCAGGCATATCAACACATGTTGGCGTGTCCACTGTGCATGGGCGTGCATGATCGTACAGGAAGTGTAAGATTGACCGAGTAGTGTGTTGTAGAGTAAAGCGGTTGGTTTGTAGAATAAAGAGGTTGGTTGACTAAAATTAGTCCAAACTCCAACAAGCCTGCACTCAGAAAGACAGCGAGCACTTGCTAATAATAATAAGTTATTTTCAGTTGTATGAAACAGGTCACTCTCAAGGATTCTATGCTTTACTCGGGAACGGAAAAGAACTAAAAGGAAGCAAGGCTGGTATGCGCCCGCGCCCGCTGTAGATAACCAACCCTAAGCATGCCGCGGCACGCTAGTCAGTGAACGAGTCAGCACGAAGAGGCGGCGAGAGGGCGGACCAATCATGCTATTGGCGGTCCATTTTGTCTGTCTGGACTCTGTACTGTTTGGGGCTTGCGGTGCCTAAACTCATGCGTCCAACATGCGTCTGACCCGACACTTCTGCGCAGGGCTCTCCAACTCGGCGACGTGAGATAACATGAACTTGACATGAACAATATCGCACAGAACATTTTTTGAAGATGAATTTCGGACGTGGGGGGCTCCATTGCTTCGCAAGGCGAAAATTACCCCCCAAGTAGTTTGTGCCATACCGTGGCTAGGACCGTTTGTCAGTCTCAAGTTGAATGAATTACACTAACTGCCAGTGAGTAAAATAGATTGTCCACCGACATGTTGATCAACCGGCCCTAAGGCATTCCGTGAAGTGTCTGCTGCCCGAACCTTCCTTGTTCACGTTCATCAGTGCTACTCCCAACTTCTGCGACTCCTGTGACCTCAGCGCCATCAAGCATGTACATGCTTCATGGTACACTGATTCCATCCATTACTTCGATTCCCCCAGAACTCTTCCCTATCATAGCATCCTTCGTTCCTTTACGCTCCGCTCCGTCTACATTGCGCTCTTTGGCCCTAGGAAATCGCCGCTTTTATGATATTGTCCGCCCCCTCCTGTTCTCGCGTCTAATTCTCCGAAATGAAAACGATACCATTAGCGTCTTCCAAAAGATACTGGACGAGCCACACCTCGGATTGGCCGTCACTGAGCTCTATGTCATGTCTGAGTTATCCATCGAAGCTCGGCGCGGGGAGAAGCCTTTTGATGCCCTCGTTGGCCTCCAGATGCTGCTGACGAAACAGCTGGTGCCTCGCTTGTCTGCGTTGGGTATTTACCTGCTCCAAGGTTGGCATTTCGATGAGGACGACAACCTGATCATGTCCCATGGACGCTTACTGGTCGACTTTTGGCGTGGTCTGCGCACGCAATGTCCCCGTCTGCGGACCTTGGCTTTGCGCAATGTGGGACACTGTGAAGAAGACCCTTGGCTATCCGGACCTGTCATCGACGAAATAAATTCTGTCTTGGTGAGTAAGCAGACGTTTTTTTCTCGAATAATTGTGCTAATCAATTTCCATAGGGACTGTCCTCTTTGTCCTTGGAATGTAGTGGTAATTCGGAAGGTTTGTCAAATGAAGATACCTTAAAGGTACTGAAAAACCTTCCGCACCTCACATCATCATTGCATACGTTGAAACTGGAAAGCCCACATGATCATGAAGATGCAAAATATATTCTAGCTCTCGACTTTCCCCACTTGAAGCGCCTTAGCCTGCAATTTTTCGTATCTGAAAGCGGAACTTCGAAAGTAATGGGCTTCTTCAGACGTCACCCCCAACTCGAGAGTTTAGCACTCACTAATTGCTTACACGACTGGTTTTCCAGTGAGACAGAAGCAGGGTTTTTGCCAAATCTGAAGCATTTAGAGGTCAGTAATTCTCAATGTCGCAGTTGAAATCTTTGTCCTGAGATTTTTTCCAGGCCAAGTTCGATGATATTCGCGCTTTGGTCGCCATCCTTCCGCAACTCGATAGCTTGTCATTTACTAAAAGCTGCAATGGACAAGTTCCTTATCTTCTCCGTGCTGTACTCCCGAATGGGCTTCCTCGACTGAAAGCTCTTCAAATTGGACAGGAGCATTATGCCGACCCCGATTTGGAAGACCCCGAATTGGAAGGGGCTTCATGGTACGAGACCTTGGATGGCGAGTTCTGTATTGCGAATGCCAATACTAAAGAAAAGGTTCCGCGAGACTTTATGGATGGATATATGCATTCCATTGTTAGAGGTGCACCAAATCTGGAAGAATTAGGACTGCATTGGATGCAATTGTCTTCGGAATCATTGGTACGTGGCGTAATTGGAGACTACTCTCTTGGCTAAAAATTTATTCCTATAGCACACTCTCAGCTCTACATTATCACAACTCGTGCATATGGAAAGGTTCTATTATGTCGGATTTTCGCCAGATCCAATTTACGGCGATGAAACACTACCGGACGAGCACGAAGGACTGCTCTCGGATTTTCTTTCCAGCGCAGAGGCGCTGGCTCGGGTATGTACACGCCTCGTAACGGTCACAAGCATCGGCAACTGCTACCTTCCATATATCTCTGCAAAGATAGAACGAGGTGCTGCTGGTGATGTGATGGGAGTTAGACGGACTGATGGTGTTGGATTGCTCATTCCCGCAGACGAAAACGATCCGTTTCCCCATTTTAGAGTGGTGTAGAGAACCTGTTATCGCAAGTTGGCTCAACTTCCACGAGCGAACACCGTTGTAACCTACAAAACAAAACTCGACTGGCCACCCATATTACCTACTATATAGAGGCTGTACCTGTCAAACTTTTCCTTATGACAGCAAAAGCTATTCGCAGCTCGAAACGTCACAAAAATTGGGGCCTGACTCGAGGGGTACTGAGCTGTACTGAGTCAGAAAAAATAGCTGGATCCTGTCCAATGACGACGTCCAAGGAGGTGATCATCAACATCAGATTGGCAGATTTAGGAATAAACTGGTAGGTGATGATGGCGACTCGAGAAGGCTATGTGGGGGAAGAAATAATGCACCCAGAGAATTCTATCTTTATGCTCCTCATGATAATTTTTCCACAGCCAGCTTGACCATACATATCACTATCACTATCCAGATGATTACCTCCTTCTTGCTTCGGGGATTTGACCAATCCACGAGGCATTCTGGGATCAATCAAAAAGATCATCGCAGGTCTTCTTTCTGTAATCTCATTGAATGAGCAGTATATGTAGTTAAATTTATACAACCTCATGCTCAAGCTAATCGGTAGAATTCTGGAACACTGCCGTGTCACTCGGGCCAAGAGAGGGTGTATAAGTACGGCCTAGCGAGTATACATTTTTAGGATCATCACTGGCTCTACTTGTTACTGTTCTGAAATATGACTTTCGGTACTTCAAATGCATAAGTTATTCCACATAACACGCTATTAATACCAACAGCTTCTTGTGAATTCACGAAGGGCAGCCGTCCTGAGCGGGCTCAATGACACTATCATCACCGGACTGTAGACCCTTATCAGTATTCGCATCAGCGATGTGTGCTGATGGTCCGAGTATCATTCATATGTAAACACGGTATAACACCATGTACATCCATGCCAAATGCACCCTGTACACGCAGCTCATGTGCACACGGTGCATCTCTGCCAAATGCACCCTGGACATTCACCGCCACCTCCGATATAGATATCACAGGGCTTGGTTCAGCTTTCCCTTCCCTTGCTTTACATTGTATATAACATTGTGTATGAATATCAATATTATTGGAATACATTTGATATCACTAGAAGACATTTAATAATATTTAAACTGGGTGAAGAAAGTACTGGATGAGCCGTGTGCGACTGGATGGATGAGCGACGTGCGCGGCAGTGGCTATGCGGCCGCGCCCGGGATCCAGTGAAAATGTCGCGCGGGACTGGCCAAAATGCGGCCGTGCAAGGAATCCAATGCAATTCTACTGGATGTGTCCTGCGCGAGAATCCAGTAGAATTATACTGGATACGCAATGGACGAGGAATCCAGTGCAATTACACTGAATCATCACCACATGGCCAATCCAGTAGAAATCTACTGGATGAGCCACATGCGACCAATCCCGTGAAAATTTACTGGATTGCTCGCATGGCGTACATCCAGTGCAAATTCACTGGACTGCTAGGGTGGCACCAATCCAGTGAATATCCACTGGATGGCGCTCGCGTGGCACCATTGCAGTTATATATGCCACGCAAGTGCACGCGCACGTACATGCCGCGCTGCCGCACGCGCCACATTGGCCCATGCGCGCAGACGCTATTCCAGTAAATTTACACCATATTGTGCGGCAAGCGATGAATCCAGTGAATTTGCACTGGATGTGTGCAGAACACCAAATCCAGTGAAATTACACTGGATGCATACCGCGCAGGCAATCCAGTGAAAGGTCACCAGATGTTGCTGTGTGAGCAATCCAGTAGATTTTTACTGGATTGCTGCCGCACGAGCAATCCAGTGGAAATCTACTGGAACAGTGCTGCGCAAGCAATTCCGGTGGATATTCACTGGAACTGCACCCACATGCGTGGGGCAATGCAGCGCATGCGCTCGTGTACGCGCACGTAGGGCGATACGGCGCCGGCGCGTACGCGCGCGTGCGACAATGGGGTGCGTGTGCCGGCGTGCGCTTGTGTGTTGAATAACTTGCATGGCGCCGGCGCGCCGCGCGAGCGATCCAGTGGATATACACTGGAATGGCGCCATGCAAGCAATCCAGTGAATATCCACCGGATTGGAGCTGTGCGAGTAATCCAGTGGATATTCTTTGGATTGGCGCCGCACGAGCAATCCAGTGAATTTACACTGGATGTGGGCAGAACACCAAATTCAGTGAAATTTCACTGGATGCGTGCCACGCGAGCAATCCGGTGAATTTACACTGGATGTGCGCGGAACACCGAATCCAGTGTCATTTCACTGGATTGTCCGCCGACACCGGTGTTTCCAGTCAACATCCTGCCGCGGGATATTGCCTAATTAGGGTGCGCGCTCCACCGACTGATGCGCGCGTGCGCGTCCGTCCTCCTGCCTGTTGGCACAGAGAATGGGCTCCAGTTCGATCCATTTACCTTTGTTCCTTTCGCATTTTAGCACATAGATAGGCATAATATATAGAAGTATTGACATACATATATTCAACAAATACACAATGGGCTATCTATCAAAAAGAGAGGTTTTCTATGGCTGGGGAGGGGGAGCAGAGGGAGGTATATGCCTTAAACACTTGGGGACTCTTATATAAAGGTATAGATAATATTTATGCTATACAAGGTAATTATCTGCTGAGCTATAGCTCCCCGGGAGTTGATAGAAGTGACCCATGGGGAGATCTAGAGGGAGGGTGTTATAGGGCATGAAAGCAGAACATTACAATGCCCTCAGTGTCAACTTGATAAGTGTACATTGTAGATTATACTTATTTAGCTTGATATATGCAGCCAGAAGTGCCATAGATACAATTAGTCCCCTCCTATTGACTTATCTACCTGTGGATACATTGGCCTGTATCTCAGCACCAGACAGAAATATATTGCTAATCTCTTTGGATTAGGGCTCTCCCATGCTCTAGCTATCTATTGATATCGCTAAAATATAGCTAAAAAGGTTGGAACATGTAGATAAAGGCCCCTAATGAGGCCTATCATCCTGATACATATATATAATGATATATAGAATGTATATATTTATTTCTGTGGATATACCAACGTAGAATGATACTATACTATTCATATCGGTATAATATAGCTGGAACGGTTGGAACACATAAATTAAGGCACTTGTTGAAGGCTAACATCCTAATGAATATATATAACCATATATACAATGTATAAATTTATTTGAGCAGATATAACAATGTATAAAGATACTAAATAATACATACATCAATTTCACCGAGTAATAATGGTATTTTGCTTGTGGAAATGGGGCATGAGGAGCTGAAACATGCCAAAGACATTTAAAAAACGTATTTGGCCTATAGAACTACAAATACGTACTTTAAGAACCTGTAAAGCTAGGATGCGATAACCCTAATAAATCGCTACAAAACAAGATACGCCGGAAAAGAATCGAGCCAGAGTTTAGAAAGATATGAGAGAAACAATGTTTAGAACATCAAAATATATCACGACCACTCAAGTCACAGTTATGGAACTATGTTTGGATCATGTTCAAATGGTGCTCATCAAAATATTTTCTTCATATCGCTTGCACCTCTGGCTCAATCTTCTTCCGGTATATCTTGTTTTGTAGATATTCATTAGACCTATCTAACCAAGAATTTCCAGAATTTCTGAACATATATTTGTAGCTTTATAGTCATTTCAAGTATTTCAAGTATTTCACGGTCACATACGGTCGCATACGGTCGCATACGGTCGCATACTCTGGTCGCAAATGAGCAACTCAATATCTTCTATCTCTCCACCAAATCATTAGATCATTTTTGGGCAGAGCTCATTCGGTAGGTATTTATGAGGGCTATTCTATCCTAGCTTTACAGAATTCTAGAGCACTTATTTGTAGTTCTATGGGCTGAATACGTCTTTTAGACGTATTTGGCATATTTCACCTCCTCATGACCCATTTCAACCAGAAAAATACTATTATTGCTCGGTGAAATTAATGTAGATGCTATATAGTATCATTCTACGTTGGTATATCCACAGAAATAAATATATACATTCTATATATCATTATATATATGTATCAGGATGATAGGCCTCATTAGGGGCCTTTATCTACATGTTCCAACCTTTTTAGCTATATTTTAGCGATATCAATAGATAGCTAGAGCATGGGAGAGCCCTAATCCAAAGAGATTAGCAATATATTTCTGTCTGGTGCTGAGATACAGGCCAATGTATCCACAGGTAGATAAGCCAATAGGAGTGGATTAATTGTATCTATGGCACTTCTGGCTGCATATATCAAGCTAAATAAGTATAATATACAATGTACATTTATTAAGTTGACACTGAGGGCATTGTAACGTTCTGCTTTCAAGCCCTATAACACCCTCCCTCTAGATCTCCCCATGGGTCACTTCTATCAATTCCTGGAAAGCTATAGCTCAGCAGATAATTACCTTGTATAGTATAGATATTATTTATACCTTTATATAAGAGTCCTCAAGTGTTTAAGGCATATACCTCCCTCTGCTCCCCCTCCCCAGCCTTAAGAAACCTCTCTTTTTGATAGATAGCCTGGTGTGTATTCGTTAAATATGTATATATTAATACTCCTATATATTATGCCTATCTATGTGCTAAAATTCGAGAGGAATGAAGGTAAATGGATTGAACTGGAGCCCATTCTCTGTGCCAACAGGCAGGAGGATGGATGCGCACACGCGCATCAGTCGGTGGAGCGCGCGCCCTAATTAGGCAATATCCCGCGGCGGGATGTTGAGTGGAAACACCGGTGTCGGCGGACAATCCAGTGAAATAACACTGGATTCGGCATACTGCACACATCCAGTGCGAATTCACTGGATCGGTGCCGCGCGAGCAATCCAGTGGATATTCACTGGAATGCTGCCCGCGCTGGCATGGGATAATGCGGCGCGTGCGCTCGCGCGCGTCCGAGCGCCGCCATAGCAGTTATTTTATTCATGATATCATATGCCACACGAGCGGATGCACTGCATTATCGAACGCCAGCGCACGCGCAGCATTGCCCATACGCGCGGGCGCAATTCCAGTAAATATTCACTGGATTGCTCGCGCGGCACCATTCCGGTGAATATTTACCGGATTGCTTCGCGCAACCGCGCGGCATCAATCCAGTATATATACACTGGATTGACGCCGCGCGCGATCCAGTATACATACACTGGATGGAGGCGGGCGCAAGCGATCCAGTGTATATGTACTGGATGGCTCACGCGACCTCCATGATCAGCCGCGCGGTATGTACACTGGATCGCGCAGCCGCGCGGCGTCAATCCAGTATATATACACTGGATTGACGCCGCGCGTGATCCAGTATACATACACTGGATGGAGGCGGCGCAGGCGATCCAGTGTATATATACTGGATGGCTCACGCGACCAGCTGCGCAGCGTCAATCTGGTGTATGTACGCTGGATAGCTCGCGCGGGCTCCATCCAGTGTATATATACTGGATCGCTCGCGCATCCTCCATCCAGTGTATATATACTGGATCGCTCGCGCATCCTCCATCCAGTGTATATATACTGGATCGCTCGCGCATCCTCCATCCAGTTTATATGCACCGGATCGCTTGCGCGGCCCCCATCTATGCATATACATATACCATTATTCTATCTGCTATATACTCTATCTTAATTATTTACTAGGTTTTATTTTCTTATTCTCTGGTTTGCGCGCCTAGTGCGCATGTACCATGCCGACGCGTCGCATTGTTCCTGTGGATCCTGCGCAGCGTGCATACCAGGGCATTCATATGGCCTGTTTTTGTATTTTCTAATCTATAATCTATTTGCGTGCAGTGTAGTACTAGTATGACTAAGGTAGCTATGTCCCGGGTGCTCCATAGCTGCATGCACCGTGTGTGTTTGGCGGCATGTACCGTGTGTGTTTGGCTTGCATGCGCCGTCTCATATAAGTCCTTTTGCCCTGCACTATACCCCTGATGGTCAGTCTAATTATTTAAAAGGTGGTATAAAAATGTCAATGGGTTAAGAAGTCCGAGTCAAACTAGTCATCGTCAAGTTTTCAGACAGCCGCAAGCTTCGTCTCTACAAAACTTGACCCATCCTCTCGATACCTTCAGCCAACGTTCCAAATTTCTTCTCGGCATGGATGCAAGCGATTTAGAGATTGCCAACTCATTGCAAGTAAGATAACTAGATGGGGAATTATACGAACTGATTGACCTTTGCAGAGCCGCTACACAGGTAAGACTACCAAAGATACTCCCAAGAGCCGGTGCCTAAAATGAAATAGCTGATATCCACGATTGTTAACTGGGGATTGTTTGGAGTTCTATCCGTCCAAGTGTGTGAGTCACTGGTGATCTCTACATGCAAAGGTGCTAGCTTGATGGATGGATCTGTCTGCAAGTTTTATTCTCTCAAGCATTTCCAAATGATAGGCCGATATTCAAGGCTATGGTATATGGGACGTACCTTGTGGAAACGGCGCAAACCATCGCGTTGACCGTGTCCACATGGGCAACATTTGTTAAAGGTGGTGTTTCTACGTTTACAGCAATATCGGTGTCCGTATCTCTTCTTGAAGCAGTTAGTACGTGGAATCTTGGCCTATTACACATGATGATAAATGACGAGTACACCATAGCCGCAATGGTGGTTCAAACGTTCTACGCCTACCGCATTATGATCATCTCTGAAAATAAAATCATACCGTCGTTTATTATGCTGGTGAGCGCCACTCAATTATATCTCTAACCTACACCTGACCTATTTTTGCAGATGTCCCTCACTTCGTTCATATCACAGGTGGTAGTTAGCGTAATTATCGGACAGGCAGATAATTTCGAAATTATTCAGCTGCATACGTTGAAGACGTCTGATTTCATTGGTGTAAGATCCTTCTACTTTATAATACTCAGTGCTCATGTTCCCCCAGATATGGATAGGAACAGGTTGTGCTTGCGACATCGCAATTGCAGCTTGTATGTGTTTCTATGTGTGTAGGATGTCCATATCCTCCACTGGAATTTGGCGCTTATTTCGACTCTCATCTAGTTAAATCGAAGAATCCGCGATGGAATCTTCCCAAAAACTCAAGCTTTAGTAACCAGGGTGATGCGCATGACAATTGAGACGGGAGCACTGACAGGCAAGGGTTCCTTCTTTCATACTCATACCCTAATGCTTATACAATAATTCCTCGTGCAGCTTCAGTTTCCATCGTGTTACTGGCTTTGTTTTATGCTCCAGCTCTCAAGGGCTTGATATATTACTCAGTGCCCATATCCACACTCGCCAAGCTATATTCGAACACAATGCTAGCCCTGCTGAATAGCAGGATAAAGCTTGGGATCATCTCGGAATCGACGACCTGGCAAGATAATGCGTTTTCTCATATCCCGTTGTCACAACCTCGACAAACTGATGGGCTGGAGATAAAGTTCGCTGCAGTGAGTACCTTGAAGGATGAATCAGGCGTTGAATCAAGGGATGGAGTAATTGCTATCGATGAGGCATAGGTGCTCTGGAAAACAAAAGAAGTGCTCTACTCTATTTGCGGAATCTAGGTCTAGGAGATCACCTTTCCTACTCGGTGCATACTGTATAAACTCGTAATTGTACCCATATTATTAATTCCAGAAATATTTACACGCGTAGCTCGATCAACGTCAAGAACTCATCGAGATCCATATAACCTACAGACGCTCACCACGCGAAATGAATGTGACTAAACTCCCCATTACATTCACAATTTGAGACGAATTTTTGTATTATCAATTGGCCGTTGACAGAGATCCTCAACTGCGTGCTGACAGAATGCCAGAAAGGATCCTACGGCGCGCGAGTCTCAAGGTGGCGCGATACGTCTTTCGGCGCTTCAAGTTCGCGGAACGGGCACCCAGACGCGGCGGGGCGTTCAGCAGCTACAAGGACCTCTGGCCCAGGGGTGCTGCCCACGCGCGTGTGTCCACGGATGATGCCGCCGAACCAGCACCGGCCGCACCTCCGCAACCTGAGCAATCTTCAAGTCTACATGTATGTGGCACGCCCGCCGCACTTCCCGAATGCGCGCCATTGTCAGGTCGTTAATGCGAAGCGACGCCGCGGTGTTGCCTATCGTTATCACGCACGGGGTACGCGGGGTGCCGAAGCTCCAGCCAGCGGGTATCGAGGGCAAACAGGGCTTGCAGAAGCGCGCGAGGACGTCCTCGCACTCGTCGTGGAGAAAGAGGGCCCGCGAATATGGAGGATAACGCCAATCCATCGCAATGATGCACCATAAACCGAGTTTCGCTCACTCAGAGCAGGTTGGCGCATATCGTGCTCGCCGCACCAGCGGTCTTGATAGATAGAATATGCAGGGACCACGGGTGTTCGCGGGCCACGGGCTGATAGCGTTTGACCTGAGCTACGGGGTACAGGCGCTCATCGGTCTTGGAGTTAGGGTATCCGAGCGGGACTTCGCCGAATGCGGTCTTGAATCGTACACCGCGAATTAGAAGGCCCAGGTTGGGAGGTAGCCTAGGATGGTGGGACCGAGGCCGCGATAGAGGCCGCGAAAGCCGTTGTGCTGCAGGATATCCTTGGCCGTGCCTAGAGATCAAAGGTCATCAAAGACGGAGGTGTTCGGAACAGGCAGAATAGGAAGGAAATGGGGGAATGAACATCAACACGATCAAGAAAAGAGGGCCCAAGAGCAGAGAAGAGCGCATCGAGAACACCCAGGTATCCCTGCTGTCCCACCACCGCCCGCTGTGCCTGCAGTTTCGTTTTGACGACTTCCAAACGACACGTCGCGATGCTCGCCACCAGCCCCCCGCCCGCACCCGCTGTAGATAACCCAATGCATGCCGCGGCACGCTGGTCAGTGACTGAGTCAGAACGAAGAGGCGGCGAGAGGTCGGACCATGGACAGGTGGGTCGGCTTTTCAAAGTTGTCGGGCTTCTTCATAGACCTTTAATATGGCGTCGTCAGATAAGTTTGTGTCGTTCGTAGATTCTGGCTCTTTCTTATAGCGAGATGAGACCAAAGTGCTACAACATAGTTGACGAGAAGGGATGAGAGTCTGATTGATCAATCGATCACAACTCCCACATCCCCCTCTGGCTCCCACTACCACATCAAATCTCTAGCTCCATCATATCGGCAGAAAATCTATACTAGGTCAAGGAATCCCATAAGTACGACCAGAATTCCATACGATAGTCACAAGTGTCGTAACAGCATTGGAAGAAAGCTCTGCCTCGGAATGTTCAGAATAATTCCGGTGTTTGCAATATAATTTCACGATAGAATCCTTGTAGAATCCATTAGAAATTTACCTATTCATCACAAGGCGCTAGAATCCAACGTGTGGAATTTTGACACTACAAGTGCTTGGAAGCCTGAATAAGCCTTGTAAATAAATTCCATTACCTTTTCCTGCCTTATAACTATATAATGCTTGGTGGTAGAACTGGGAGAGCGCGAGTGAAAATTAAAATTAATAAAGGTGACGCGGTGCACGTGACTTACGCGTCCTGTGTTGATGTCCATTTTGGGCGGCCACTCTTCTTCTGCGATACCATTCACGATGAAAAGGCAGTCCACAGGGCCTGCCTTCGACCTTAGCATCCCCGGCGACGAGCTCGAGGCGCATCGCATTCGGCTCGAGCACAATCTCCAAAACACCGAGCTTTCCTTCCATCTCTCCAGCGACGACGGCCACTATCCTCGCCACCACCGCCAGGACAGCTCGCTCGAATACCCCCGCCACATCTCAGAACCCTCCCTTCCCGACTTCCCCTCTTTTTCTCACCGTTCGCGGGAACATTTTGGCGACGAGGAGCACAGTCACCTACGCGGTTGGTCGTATCGCACTGGCGATGACGAAGAGGGCATTAATCCGTATGGCGGGGAGACTGTATCTACTGCAGCCCATCACGCCAGCGCGCTTACGCTGAGTGCGGGTCTCGGCGGAGGACGTGGCGCTCGCCGCGACGTCAGTCTCAGCGCTGCTGAATACGATCCCGACCGGCCCTTGCATGCCATGATTGCTGGGGTCAACAGCAAGCATAGCATGTTTGACCTGGAACCTTCCAAAAACACCGTGCGATTTATTTCATTCATGTAATACAAAACACTGATATCTTTGCCTAGGCAATGGGAATGACATACGACCCACTTGTGGTTGACAGCACCGCCGAACTCGACAGGATTCTCGAATCAGGACATGCCCCACCGCCCAACCCACAAGTTCACGCCCGCCACCTCCGCCCACCCTCGCCCATCTCCTCCGCTTCCTCATCCACATCCGACTCCGACGCCCGACAGCCCCTCTCGCCCGCCTCGCGTCCGAAACTCGCCGACCATCTCCGCCACGTCTCTTTCTCCCCCAAGCGGCCCCGCAGCGGGCAAGCAGCAGGAACGACCGCCCCTCTTTCTCCTTTTAACCGTTCCCGCGCCCTGCCAGATACAACCGCGGATGGCACTTCAATGTACATGAACGCACCCACACCGCGGGCGAGCCGCCAGCCCCACGTGCGGTTGCAGCCCGCCACGCCTTCGGGCGAGGGCTCGCAGTTCACGCGCATGGCGCGCGGGATCCACAAGGAGCTCGAGGAGACGCAGGAGCAGCTCAGCCGCCGGCAGGCGGCGCCGTCAGTGCGTTCGGCATCATTTACGCGGATGGCGCGGGGCACCGAGGCGACGCAGCAGCAGGTCCACCACCGACAGGCCGCTGCGCATCGTGCCTCTGCGTCGGTCGAGCGGAATCCGTTCCATGATCCGCCAGAGCCCGTACGAGGCGGAAACGTAAGTACGAGGAGGGATCTCAATGCGAGTACGAATTCCACGAAAGGCCGCATCCATCTGCCGGATGTGACGGGTCTGACGGCTGCCGTGGAGAGCCCAGCACGGAACGGGACAGATTATTTCAAGTATCCTGGAAATGGCCGGCCTAGGGACAGCGAAGGTGGGCGGTTGGTTTTATCGTACCACTTGTTTACTAAACCTCATCAACACTAGTGCGCCTGCTCCAGACTCTGAACGCAGTGCAAGGTCAACTGCACGATCTCGAGGAGGAGAACGGGATCTCGCGCCGGCGCGTGCGCGAGCTCGAGATGGAGCTCGACGAATGCAAGCGCGAGGTGGCGAGGGAGCGCACGAAATTATTCGAGCGCGAGGAGATCAGCGTCCGGCACCTGCACGACCTCCGCAACACCAGCAAAGGCAAGTCGAAAGCCCGGGCCAAAGAAGCCGCACCAGAGATGGACGACGCGCGCCTGCACGCGCGGTACCAGGACGCCGTGGACGAGAAGAAAGGTGGGTCGCCGCTGCGTCGGCGCCGATGTGTGTTCTCATTTTTTTTTTGGCTAGCCCTCGAAGCGCTCATCACCTCGTTGCGCACGCATCTGACGCGCCTGACCTCGGAGCTCGCGTCGCACCAAGCGCTGCTCTCCTCGCTGCGCCAGCTGCGCGACGCCGACGCGGCCGCCCTGCGCGCGCGCAGCACCGACATCCTGACGCTGAAGGACGAGGTGCAGCGGCTCGCGGGCGAGGTCGAGGTGCTGCGCGGCGTGGTGGAGGAGGGCCTGAAGGAGCGGCGGGCGTCGCGGGAGATGAGCAGGGTCGATGTGCCGGAGGAGGAGCGGGGGATGTCGAGGGATTTGGAGGAGGAGGATGAGCAAGAGGAGGAGGAAGACGAGCTCGCAGCGGGCGAGGAGAGCGCGCACGAGATGGAGGAGATGGAGGAAAGCGAGGAGGAGGAGGAGGAAGAGGAAGAACCAGAGCCGTTTGACCCTGTCTCGCTGGAGGAGCAGAGAAACCAGGTAGCGGATCGGACGATGCGGACGGACTTTGCAACGCTCGGCGAGTCGACCAACACAAACTCGGCACGCGGGCGGCTCGTGGACGTGGAGGAGCTGGACGACATTGCTGCGGAACTCGAGGAACGGCGCTCGAACCTCTCGAGCGGCTCACTGCAGGCGCGCTCGCCAGAGCCTGTGCGGCGGAACGCGCGGGCGACGGTGGAGGATGTTGAGGACGCGGACGAGGCGCGGCAGCGCAGACAGCACCGCGATCAGCACCGCGATCAGCACCGCGATCAGCACCGCGATCAGCACCAGCAAATACCCATTGCGAGCCAACACGCCAGAGCCCGCACGCACCCCCAACCGCCCACCGCGCGCCCTTCCGCGCCGACACCCAACCACGCCGCGCGGCGGCCCGCGAACCCCAACATGAGCAGCACAAGTTACCTGCACCTGCGCGCCAGCACGCACCCGCAGGAGCCCGAGACGCCCTTCCCGCAGATCCGGGGCGCGCAGCTCGAGCGCCTGTTCTTCTCCGCGCCGGAGCACAACGCGAAGACGTGCACGGTGTGTTTCCGGCGGCGCGACCGCGAGCGCGGCGCGCGGGAGCCCTCGCCGTCGGGGTGGTCGCGGCCCAGGCCGCAGATGGGGGAGAGGGAGGAGACACAGCACTCCGACGAAGGCTATGAGGGGTCGGAAGGCGCGGAGGCGGAGCGTCCTGCGCTGGGTAAAGGTGGGGTCGAGGGTGTGCTGCTTAGTGGGGACATGGCGCAGTGGCGCACGGCGGCGAAGAAGCACGGGGTCCCGCCGCAAACAGTCGTCGCGCGTGTGATCCGCGAGCTCGAAGATGACTTCACGCATTATAAGAGGTATGTGATATTTATTTTCCAGTCCCAAGAACCTGGTTCTGATTGGGCCTAGTATATATGTGGAGCTCGCAGATCAGTATAAAGTGATGGACGCAGCCTCTGACGTCCGCAGGAGGAACACGCTCGCGAAACATCTGCGCGAGGTTGTTGACATTCTTGAACAAAAGGTGCTTACTCTCTCGCTCTGTAAAGCTCGCCCCATAATTTCGCTGACATGAATCTTCTATCTTCCCTAGGGCGACCAGATTGCTTCCCTCTACGATCTGCTGCAGTTCAAGGACAAGGCAGCGTCAGAGTCCGTCATCCCTGAGAGGGGTACTGCCGCCGCCGACGCATCATTATGGGGCGGCCGCGCAGTCCCCGTGAAACGCCGGTAAAATAATCGACGACAGGTCGAACTCCGCGGTGGTACTAGCACGTAGGATATGGTATGATATGATATATGGTTATGGTTACTATGATATGCCAACACTTTCTTTTTCTTGTCACCAGTGGACTCTCCCCTACCATCGTCTGAAATCTCCCTCGCACTTGTGAACTCGTTAGTAGGTGTTGAGGGTACCACACCAGCATATCGATATCGCTTTCCTTAGATTTCTTCTTCTGATCCAAGCTTGATACGCTCGCTTTTCATATTGTTTCTTTTCTTTTTTTTTTTTTGATTCCTTGCATTCTGTACTTGTTTTCTCTCCTCGCATTACGTTACATCAATCTCCGTCAATTATTTATTTGTGTTCTTTGGTTCTTCTAGTACTTCTATACTTGTGCCACTCTGTGATAGCTTCACTTTCAAGCTGAATACAGTGGCGGGGAGTGTAGTTGATGTGAAGTGAACTATTGGAAGGAATCTCGACGACCTTAGACTTTAAGCGGCTGGATTTGATGATATCCCAGGGGCCAGCACATCTATGAACATGCTTACCAGAAATTCAACGAACCATTTCTTGTTGTTCACGTTTTTTCTGTCGATGTTTGCCGACCCTTTACCAAGCGCCACCAGTATCACTCGATGGGATCTCTTCCGATATGTCATTGTTTTTGCCCTTTTATGCCCTTGTGATTGCCTTGTGACCTTGTTGTGCCTTTGTTGTAGGTCCATGCGTGTGAATATTCGAGGCGGTTGAAAGTTCGGTCGTAGATTTTCTGTTTTTCCATCCAGCTTTTCAACCACCACCCACCACCTCGTAAGTCCAATGCATGATATTCCTCTAGACGTTGGTTGAACACCTCATCTCATCTATCATGTAGTCATTTGTCGTACGGCTCTGGACCCTGGTGGCCTGCCTCAACAACTCATCCACTTGGATAGACTGTCGCCTACTGTCGCTGCTAACACGCTGCTTGCACGTCGAACGCCAAATTTCCATTCCCACTGGCAATCCTCGGGCTGTTCCGGAAAGTTCAGAACGCACTATAATATCTTCTTGAATCTAGGTGGCGAAGAGCTACAAGCATCTTATGATGTCGATGGACGTATCCAGTGATTCGAATATGGGAATCTTTGTTCCTCCAGAGCTCTGCGCTTGCATCATCGAGTCCGGGGCCCTTCCACAATGCGATCTCTACACCCTTGTCTCTGTCTCGCGTTCGTTCTGGAAAGAATGCGAGCGCCAGCTTTATAACCATCCAACCCTGTTGAACAAGGCCAAAATCAAGAGATTTTGCGCCACTATCCGCCGCAGGCCGCATCTTGCCGAACGCATCTTCAAACTCACCCTCTATATGCCGCCACAAACGGACTTCCAGGTGGCCGATCTCTCTGGACTAACGAGAACCTTGCATCTGGCCGTCAATCTAAAATCGCTAGAAATCTTCTCTGACTCTACGAAAGTAAAGTCACCTAACATACGATGTCCTGTAAAGGGGGAAGCACTGCAGACTTGGATCTTGGAAGGCCACGCATTCAAGCTTAGGGAACTGACGAACAATTATTTCGAGCTGACAGCACTTCAACCCTTTATTGAAAGTCAGCCGGTCCTTGAAAGGCTCAATCTGATTTGTGGCGGCAAAGTCGATCTGAAGCATATACCTTTGCGCGAACTGAAGATGCTGTTCTGCCTGGCGTCGGGTTTTCAGGAGATGGTTTCTGAGCCGCGACGGTATAATTGGAAGATACAAGTTTTGTTTCTGGTCAATGATAATTCGTCGCAGGAGGCAGACACGACAATGCTCCAGAACCTTTATACTTTACGTGGCACACTGCGCATGTTGCGCATAACGAGGTTTATGTGTGGAGACGTTTGGGAAATTCAAAACCTTGTTGGGGGTGTTTCTCAGATGCGCTTATCTGCGCTCAAGATGCTGGAAATTCAAGACTTCTGCTGGAAAGTAAGCACCATTCCCTAGTCCTATTGCGCTGGAAATTATACTCATTCGAATTTGAATCCATTCTTCAGGACGGATATTCCAATTCTCCTTTCGGAGCATTTTCCTTCCCCCGCGGAACTTTCCCCCAGCTTGTCGCTCTTCGGCTATGCCCCCCGTTCAAACGACCAGACAATCCCTCTGTTTCGGCGACTGAAAGCTTCTATACCGAGCTGAATACAGAGGTCGGCCGCCTAGCTGCTGCAACCAGAATTATGGAAGCGATCCCGATGTTGCGGACGCTGACTTTAATGACGCCAAGATACGAGTACATTCATAACAGAAACACTGGGGATGGGCCTCTCGTGAAGCTAAGGCTGGCACGACCAATATTCCTGCAGTTTATTCCAGATGTATATCGGCGCCTGTAGAACCTCAACCTCCTTTCGTGGTCCCTCGCTGGCCGCCCGTAGCGCCAATATGGTAAATATGACAGCCCCCTTCTCCTGACTCCGAATATTCTTTCTTCCGCTCTCTGAACTTTGCATTTGCGAATTGGTCAGATATTATTCGGCCATGCTCAGATTTTAGTAACAGACTCTCCATAGATTTCCTTCCTGCTACGTCCACTGCTCTGATATATGCTACACCTGTTTTCTCATGTTTTCTTGCACGCTATACTTGTTTTCTGGATGTTTCCTGATATCTTGCTTTATTTCCTCGCTTTACACTCTACATACAATCTACAAAGTGTCCGTCTATTGCTATTGATTATTAGTTCTTTCTTAAATTTGCAATACGGTGGAGGGCGCAAGAAAGGGTGTGATAGCGATGCAAGTGTGATTCATACAGACTAACGACGTCGACACCATTGCGATTTCCAAAGCTGCCGATATGCCGCGATATTGTTATCGTACTTTGGCCACTCGTTGGGATCTTTCTGCGACGTTGGTGCCGATAATTTCACGATACGCGAAAGATCATCACGAGTATATTCCGACAGCGTTTTCTCGATGAGGATGAATCGCCTCAAAGATAGACCCTACATACGGATAAACAACGCCTGGATGATTTTCGCGGAACAACGTAGTCTTTTCAAGTGACACGAAGCTATGTACCATGATGATTTGACTGCACTTTTTCTCTCTGGCGCCACGATAAGGGTGTCAATCATTTTCTGGTGGTCCAGAAACGAGGTGAGCTCGATAAGAGAAAAATACGAGTTCGCAAATGTTTTCAACTTACATTGAGGTTTCCTTCAGGGGGCATGTGGATAATCAGCGTGTCCAGGGAATTTGCGAGGTACCGACTGGCAATGATCTTTTCGCAGAATGCCCTGATATTGCGCTTGCCGCGAAGATCTACTAGGTAGATGTTGAGAATGCGCTCTGCTTCTTCGCGGAAGGCACGCGAGACCAGGCAGAGAGCATAGAGGTCGGATTGGGCCAAAGATGGGTCTTCGCAGATGAGGCCGCATATTTCTTGAGGAATGACAAGCGAGCTACTTAGCAGAGCCATGGGAAGGAAAAGCTTTGAGAATCCCCAGAGGCGTCAGATTCGAGTTGGAAGATGTTGGGTTGAGTTCGTATGACAGCAGCTATGCGTTGAATGAAACACGCAACGAGATCATAAAAACGAACGATAACGCTGGCTTGTGCCAGTGCGAACCATTGTAGAAATAAAACATTCACACGATCTATGTTGGAAGCAAATGTGCGACCTGCTAAGACCTCGGACGCTCTACTGGACCAGCTGATCATAATCTATCACTATCACTATCACTATCACTGCACACACAATAGACGATGTTGATCTTGCGTTATCACGTCTGCATCGTTCTCATCGACATCCATCATCACCTTTACTTCCTCTGGCGCTCGCAGCACTTTTATTGACTGACATCTACTTAATCTTTCCCTTGAGCCTTGAGGCGCACACGTTCCCATACACAGTTGTACATTTGACCTGCCTGACCTCGTGGCCATTGTCCGATATCGCCTCGCGGAGTGACTACGCAGGATGCCGTGCAGCTTTTTCTCCAGTTCTTATCTTAGAACAAACTGTCTCCGTCGGTGTGGTGAGCATATCTTGCATTCTAATCTGTCTGCGATGAATAGTGATTCAGATTGATGTCTGTGCAACCGTGCATGATTTATCACTTCAGGCAGGATGCTCTCGCACCTCATCGATATCCCCGCCTCTCTGTTCTTCGCCGGGAGCGTCCGCTGGACGCTCTCTTGGATAATCCTTCTCTCCGCGCTCTACACCTACTTCGTCAACCAGCTAAGCAAAGACGAAGAGACGCTCATACGCCGCACAGAGCCAGACCCGGGACGAACAACGTCGAGGCAGTACTTCGCCCAGCTGCGGCGCCTGCAAAGCGAGCAGCGCGCACTGGACGAGAAGCGCCGGCAGATCGTCGAGGGCAGCGCGTTTCGACTCCTCGACCTGCCCCCAGAGGTCGCCCTCCTCGTCCTCGCGCACGCGGCGGACTGGCCGGCGACGTACGCCAGCCTCGTGCGAGCCTCGCGGCGGTGCCAGGCCCTCACGTTCCGCGCGTGCCTGCCGCGCATGCCTGTGCGGCTGATCTCGCCGGAGCAGGTGCGGTCCTTCGACCTGCTCCTCCGCACGCGCGTGCAGCCGCAGCCGCTCGCGGGGCTCGTCCGCTACATGTGGGTGACGCCGCTGCAGGAGGCCTCGCTGGCCACGGCGGTGGGCATCGTGAAGAAGTGCACGCAGCTCCGCGCGCTGGCGTCGAACACGCATGTCGTGAAGGAGGCGGTGACGCTGCGCGGGGCGCGGGTGAGCCACGCGGAGTGTAAGGACCTGACGCTGCTCTCGACGCGGGCGCAGGCGTGGGCGGGGCTCCTAGGCACAGCGCATGGCGCGGCGTTCTTTGCGCAGCTCACGCGCCTAAGGCTGATCGGTGACCGCGTGCCGGTGCACATTCCGCTGCCCCACCTCACGCAGCTGTCGTACGGCACGAGCGGGCGGGACGGCGATGCTGGCGCGGAGAACACGCCGCGGATTGGGCTGGGGATGTTTGATGATCATGAAATGTATCCGGCTTTGGAGATGGTGATCTTCACGCGGCCGAGGGGAAACGCAGGCGGACTGCGCGTGTCGCGGCCGGTGGCGAAGACGAGGCTGTTTGTACTGGAGCTGCCGGCGACGAATACTGAGCTAGAGATTTGGTGTGATAGTGCACATCGGAGGGGGATGTGGGAGCTGTGTGCGGACCCGCCGATGCATAGTCCTAGCCCACAGGGAGGACGCCATTTACGTGTTAAATAGCTATGTAAGTAATGAAATTAATGAGTTACAACTTCATAGGCCACTAAGAAAAACACTCTTCACAAGGACAAGTCATTGAAGTAGGTTGTATTTTTATAGTACACTTTTGTTCGGTACATACTGTACGAACTACCAGGTAGTCTAAGGAATCAAATCATTGTTATTCATAGGCTAGACTTTAAATTCATGTAGATGAGCTTGTTATTTGTACCCTACTGCGTATTGAGCTATAGGTTTGGTACCTGTTCTCCTGCGTGAACAATTTAAACAACATCATTTCAAGGAGCTATCATGACGGTTACTAGTCTTTAAATTTGGCATGAAGAATTCACATACCGGTGTTGTTGTATAAAGATATTGGTGTGGGTGGATATTGATATCAAGATCAGAAAGCTAGTGCAGAAGGAATGTATCCTTGCGTGAGGATAAAATGTCAGATATTCAAGCTCACGTCAAAAGCTCTGGCTTCTGCAGGGTTACGAAGTCAATAGGGAAATGATATGAATAGTCTTTGTCGTGTAGACTAATCTCTATACTCTCATGCTATGCCCGTTTAGATAGAATATGTCTAAATAGATGTGGCCTCGATGCTGAGCGCCGAGATTTGCATGTACATAGCCTATCCGGGCGTATGTATAACCGTGGCGACGAACGAGGGTGAACAGCCCGCTCTTCAACACCGAGCCCGAAGCCGTTATACTTAGGCCATGTATCAGCTTCAGCCTTCAGGGAATCGGAGTCATGTTTCGTCTCATTGACTCCTAGAACAGTTGCCGAATAGTTGCTCCTGAGAAATAGCGACGTTGACGGATATATAGATAATGGCGTACATTCTCGGACTCCATTTCCATGAAACGACCTATGTATCTTACATTTAGACATCGTATCTTAAATTTAGACATGAGAACCGTGCTGGAACCGTGCCACCTATTCCTCGAGCTTTGAAGTTATTTATTTATATCATGATGTGATGCGAAGCGCTGGGCCTTCATCACAAATTTAAATGTCGGCCAAATAAGCAGCTCTCTCGTCCTCTGCCATCGATGCACATTACACTTGCCCCCTACGATACTTTGGCGCGAACTACAAGGCAATCCGGCATTTGTACAGACAGCTTGCGGGCGTGGCAGTGATTTGTTTGGATAGGCATCTCTTCATCTCGGCCCGACCTCACTAGCGCTCATCCGAGGCGCTGTTCTTGGCAAATCTAAATGCAGTCCATCTTTCTCGCACATCGAGCTGTCTGATTCGACGACGTTATTCTGGATGTTGTCTACAAGTTTCGTCGTGTCGCGTACCCAAGGGCAGCAGCTCCCATGTAACAAAAAATGACCCGGAAAATGGGGTCAAAGTTTGCGTATAAAAGCTCTGCGCGGAACGCCCAATCTCTTCACCATCCTATTCACATTTCCTCTCAAATAGTACTCTCATTTTAGAAATGGTCTTCACCCGCCTTGCCACTACAGTGACGCTCGCTTTGAGCGCTGCTACATTCTCCAATGCCGCTCTTACCAAGCGCGTTACATGCCCAACTGGCCAGACTACCACCAACGCCGTCTGCTGCTGTCAGTACATGTTCGACCAGCATTATTCTGTTTATTGATACGAGATATTTCTCTAGCTTTGTTCTCGGCCGTTGATTTTATCCAAACGAACCTCTTTGACGGCGGGGAGTGCGGTGAGGAGGCACATTCTGCTCTCCGCCTCACATTCCACGATGCCATTGGATTCTCCGTTCACGGTGGAAAGGGAGGAGGCGCCGATGGCTCCATCCTTGCTTTCAATTCGACTGAGCTTCAGTTCCATGCCAACGGGGGGTAAGCATCTCAGAATTTAAATTTTTATCAAGATTTCTAACGCTGTCCGTAATGCAGAATCGACGATATTGTCGCCCGTCAGTTCCCGGTGTTCCAGCAACTCAACCTGACTGCTGGTGACTTGTACGTTCCTCCAAAAGGCCACGTATCCTCCTAGCATAGCTAATCTGTTGTTTCAACTTCAGCGTCCACCTTGCCGGCGCAGTCGGCACTGCCAACTGCCCTGGAGCGCCCCGCCTCCAGTTCATGTTTGGTCGCCCTCCGCCCGTTGCCCCGGCGCCTGATCTGACCGTCCCGGAGCCAACGGACAGCGTTACTGCCATCCTTGCCCGCTTCGCCGATGCCGGGTTTTCGCCACAGGAAGCTGTTGCGCTCCTCTCGTCGCACACCATCGCTGCTGCCGACGTTGTTGACCCCAGGATCCCTGGAACTCCATTCGATTCCACTGTGAGCACCTTGTGAGTTGCATTTATTTGTTTCATGATATCGTGCTAACATTGGTTTTTCAGTGACACCCAAGTCTTCTTGGAGGTTCTGCTCAAAGGTACTGCGTTCCCCGGTCAGGGCAACCTCTCTCATGCCGGCGAAGTGCTCTCCCCAATCGCCGGCGAGATGCGCCTCCAGTCCGACTTTGTCATCTCGCAAGATCCACGCACCGCCTGCCTCTGGCAATCCATGATTAGTACGTACTGCATATTCCTTGGCGTATAGGGATTGATGTTAATTTTGCTCGACTTGATGTCCAACAGACGACCAATACAGGATGCAGACCCAATTCAAGGCTGCCATGGCCAAGCTCCAGGTCCTGGGGCAGAAGAACCTCGTCGACTGCTCGGATGTCGTCCCCGTCCCAGCGCCATTTGCTGGGCCCATCAAGTTCCCTGCCAGCTTCACGCAGAAGGATGTGCAGGTCGCGTGCCACTCCCAAAACTTCCCCAAGCTCTCCACCGTTGCAGGACCCGCACCCACCGTTGCTCCTGTTCCAGGATCTTAGACGATGGAATGCATTTATAGGGAGTAGTTTGTATTAAATAATTTATAGTGCACGCGCCTCGGGTCTCTTGTGTCTTTTCATGTACTTAATCGTTGCCTTTATATGTGTGCATTTGTTGTACATTTGGTCATTTATTTAATTTGATTTACTTGTTGGATTCTTGCGATGACCTTTTATCTGATCCTGCACCCCGTGTTAGTTGTCTTTGACCTGCCCCGCCCCATGTCGGTAGGGGCGATATAACACATTCCTTCGTACTTAATCATTCTGAATTGATTCTGCACAGCAACTGCACAGTCTCCCTTCTGGTATCTGAAAACGCCATCAAATTTTTGACACAGCTAGTCAGGTTACTATTGGTACTTGCTGAAATTCAAATTCAAATTTTACCCAGAGTTTGTCCCTACTCTTCATTTGTTGTTTTTCATAAGCGCTTGCTTTTATTTTTGGGTATATCATATCCGTGACTGTGACATACCATGATCGTGATCGTGACACATTGTATTGGGTTTTTCAGAATCGTATGCAAATTGTATGTGATCACTCTGCCATGGACGACCAGACGCACAAGGCGCACAGAAAATCGGACAAGGGCGGCAAGGCCAGCAAGAAGGAGAAGCAACATGGCTTCAACGAAAAGGCCTTTGCGCCCAAGTCTGGCCGCAGAGCCGACAGGCAGGGCCGCCGCAACGTCGAGCGAGACCAGACCCGCCTCCATGTCCCCCTCGTCAACCGCACGCCCGACGACGATCCCCCGCCCGTGATCATCGCTATCGTTGGGCCCTCTGGGGTCGGAAAGACCACCCTGCTCAAGTCACTCGTCCGCCGCTATGCGAAACAGACCCTGAACGAGGCCAAGGGCCCCATTACCGTCGTCAGCGGCAAGAAGAGGCGGCTCACGTTCATCGAGTGCAATAACGATATCAACAGTATGATTGATATCGGCAAGATTGCAGACCTTGTCCTGCTCATGGTCGACGGCTCGTTTGGCTTTGAAATGGTGTGTCATTTCGCCTCTCACTGCGGGGAGTCAACCATTGTTCAAGCCACAAAACACATCTGAAGTCCTTTCAATGTACTAATGTTGAATCCAACGGTTCATTCATTTTCCGACTCGAATAATCGTCGACCTCCCGCAGTGTCTAATTTATTTTTTATTCTGACATCTTTGTAGGAAACCTTCGAGTTCCTCAATATTCTCCAATCGCATGGTTTTCCCAAGGTCATCGGTATCCTCACCCATCTCGACCTCATCAAAAAGGCCTCCACCCTCAAAGACACCAAAAAGGCCCTCAAAAAGCGCTTCTGGACCGAAATCTACCAGGGCGCCAAACTCTTCTACCTCTCCGGCGTGCTCAACGGCCGCTACCCCGACACCGAAATCACCAACCTCACCCGCTTCATCTCCGTCATGAAGTTCCGCCCGCTCGTCTTCCGCAACACCCACCCCTACCTGCTCGCCGACCGCCTCGAGGACCTCACCCCGCGCGAGGCCGTGCGCACGTCCAAGGGCAAGTGCGACAGGAGCATCACGCTCTACGGCTACGTCCGCGGCACGCACCTGCGGCTGGGCACGAACGTGCACATCCCGGGCGTCGGCGACCTCCCGCTCGCGCGCGTCACCGCGCTGGGCGACCCGTGCCCGCTGCCGACCGCGGACTCGGAGACGCGGCGCAAGCTCAGCGAGAAGAAAAAATTATTGATTCATGCGCCGATGAGCGACGTGGGCGGCGTGATGTACGACAAGGACGCGGTGTGGGTGAACGTGCCGGGGAGCTTTACGCGCGGGAACACGGACGTGGCGCAGGGCGAGGGCGAGCGCATGGTGATGGACCTGCAGGATGTGGACCAGACGCTGGAGGACAGGGTCGCGCAGAGCGATATCCGGCTGTTTGGGTCGTCGTCGAAGGCGCTGATGGTGGATCAGGAGGAGAGCGAGGACGAGGAGGAAGAGGAGGAGAGCGAGCAGTCTGACTCGGGGATCGATTCGGACGAGGAAGACGATGGCATGGACGAGGACATCCCGCGCCATGCTGAGAACACTGGGCGCACGAGCCGGCGCACCGTCACACGCACCCTGCCTTCGAACACACAGGAGCGCACGGAGATCGATTACGCCGACAGCGACTCTGATCTAGGCGAGAACGAGGACGAGCGCGGTGCGCGCGCCAAGCTAAAAGAGGACAACGACATTCCGGATGACGACGAAGACATCCCGAGCGACGAGGACGACGCGGACGAAGACGACGAGTCAATACCCCGCTGGAAAGCGAACCTCGCGGACCGCGCCGCGCAGCTCGCTGCCGGCACTCACAGGCGGAAGAAGGACTGGATCAAGCTCATCTACAGCTCGTCGCTATCGCCAGACGAGATCGTCCATGGCCCGCGGAACGCGGCGGACGGCGCCAAGGACGAGGAGGAGGACGACTTTTTCCAGGTCAGGGCGACGGGGGCGGAGGACCCGGATGTGCTGGACCAGGGCAAGGAGGCGGTGGATGCGGAGGCGCTGAGGAAATGGGAGGCGGAGGAGATGTTGGATTCGATCCGGAATTTGTTCATCACTGGGGCTGAGGCGGCGGTCGAGGATGGCGGCAATGCCGAGGGTGAGGGTGGAGACGAAGACGGCGGCGAGGACGAGGAGTTTGATGAGGAGGACGGCGAGCGCACGTCGAAACCCACCGGCAACATGTCCCGCGCGGAAGCGCTCGCTCGGAAGAAGGAGCTCCTGAAGCGCAAGTTCGACGAGCAGTACGACGACCCGTCGGGCCCCAAGGCGGACTTCTACGACGAGAAGAAGGACGCGATCGCGGCGCAGCTCGCGCTGAACCGGGCCGAGTTCGAGGGCGTCGACGCGGAGGCGCGCACGCTCGTCGAGGGCTTCCGCCCGGGCCAGTACGTGCGCATCGAGCTGCACGACGTGCCGTGCGAGATGGTCGAGAACTTCGACCCGACGTTCCCCATCGTCGTCGGCGGGCTGCTGCCGGCGGAGGAGCGGTTCGGGTACGTGCAGGTGCGCATCAAGCGGCACCGGTGGTTCAGCCGCACGCTCAAGACGAACGACCCGCTCATCTTCTCGCTCGGGTGGCGGCGGTTCCAGAGCATACCGATTTACTCGCTCGACGACCACAGCATCCGGATGCGCATGCTCAAGTACACGCCGGAGCACATGCACTGCTATGCGACGTTCTATGGGCCCGTCGCGCTGCCGAATACGGGCTTCTGCGCGTTCAACACGCTGGGCGCAGACCAGCCTGGGTTCCGGGTGTCGGCGACGGGCGTTGTGCTCGACATCGACCGCTCGGCGAAAATCGTGAAGAAGATCAAGCTGACGGGCGTGCCGTACAAGATCTTCAAGAACACGGCGTTCATCAAGGATATGTTCGGGTCGGCGCTGGAGGTGGCGAAGTTTGAGGGCGCGAATGTGCGCACGGTGTCCGGGATCCGGGGGCAGGTGAAGAAGGCGCTGCCGAAGCCGGATGGCGCGTTCCGTGCGACGTTTGAGGATAAGGTGCTCAAGAGCGGTATGTTTTATTTTTGTTTTATGATGAGAACGGGTGTTTACGATGTGGGACTACCTTTCAGACATCGTCTTCCTCCGCGCGTGGTACTCCATCCAACCGCGCAAGTTCTACAACCCCGTTACCTCCCTCCTCCTTTCCGACAAGTCCAAATGGACCGGCATGCGGCTGACGGGCCAGATCCGGCGCGACGAAGGCCTCAAGACGCCACTCGACGTGAACTCGACGTATAAGAAAATCGAGCGCGCGCCGCGGCGCTTCAACCCGCTCATCGTGCCCAAGAAGCTGCAGGCGGCGCTGCCGTACGGCGCGAAGCCGAAGCTCATGGCGCCGCAGCGCGCGCCGACGTACCTCCAGAAACGCGCGGTCGTGCTGGAGCCCGAGGAGCGGAAGGCCGTGGCGCTGATGCAGCAGATCCGCGCGTTAAGGAAGGATCAAGTGGCGAGGAGGCATGAGAAGAAGGAGGAGAAGAAGGCGGAAAGGGCGAAGAAGTTGGAGAAGGAGGAGCAGAAGAAGGGGGAGAAGGAGAAGGAGAGGAGGAAGGATGTGATGCGGATGGCGGGGCAGAAGAGTAAGCGGGAGGCGGAGATGCAGGAGGGCGGTGGCCGGGCGAAGAGGAGGAAGACGTAGATATATCTTATTTCGTTCGTTCTTCTACCGTACACTGCTTTTTTGTGTACAATTTTATTCCCATTCGTAAGCCTCGCCAACTTTCAGAGGCAGAGTGACAGGCATTACGGGTGACCGGTGACCAAGGTACGCTGTCACGCCATGCTCCTCGCCAAATAAGGCCAAACAAGCAATTGTAGTCTCCGACACACTCCGAACGCTGTTCAACACATCCACCATGCACGCATCCCTCATCCGCCGCCAACTCGGGGGCTTGGTCCCCCCCAAAATTGCCACTCCTAAACTCGTCGTAAGCACACTATACAGCCCCACTTTCTCTGGTTTTTTCTCTAATTTTGTGCTTTTTTTCCTCCATGACGAATGACTTGGCAATACAGTCGGGTGGATCTGGCGCAGGATTGGGCCCTCTCGTCAACTTCTACTCCAAGCTTCCAAAGGGAGAGGCTACAAAACGTGTCGGCGGTATCAAAGGACGCTACTTTGACGGCGAGAACGCGTCGGGCAAGCCCATCGTTGCTCTCATTTTTGGAATCTTCGCCGTTGGTTACACCATTGACTACAACAGTGAGTTGGCTTATACACACTCCCATGAAACCTGCTGACGAAGTTCTTTCGACAGTGCACTTGAGTACGTTTGTTCTTACCTTACGTGTAGGCCTTTCTGACGAACTACGCAGAGCACCACAAGAATCATGCGCACTAGAGGGTGGTCGTGGGCTAGAGAGATTTATGTCGTTGGGATAGACAGTACGCGATGCAATAATTTTATTTTCCCTCGCCGTATTCATCCCTTGAGCCCAATTTCGTCCGCCTTCCCTAAGATTTTTCTTCTTTTCGACGCTGACACCTTGCAACAAGCTCTATATGCCAGAACATTTAAATTATGAAATCTATGCCTTATGTATACCTCGCGTCCCTTGCAAGAGACCTCCCAACGACTATGATAATGGCCTAGAATATGGCTGTCAGTTAAGATTTGGTGTTAACTCGTCGTTAACCAAAGAGTTATTTGGAGGAGACCCTCTACCTCCTCTTTCCTTCTCACACGTCGTCATCACAAACCTCGTCACCCTCAAAGTCTCCTTCCCAAGTGCGAATGCCTTAGAGATGCTATGAACCTGATATCAGAAAAGTCCTCCGCGGATAGGTTTGCTGCCAGTTTTTCCTAATGATGATGGGCCAGATCGAGTTACTTGTCGGCATCGTGGCCTCGCGTTCGTCATGCGTGCCACAAACGTACAGGCGCAGATCGATGCTTGCATAAAGGGTAGTGATAATTTCAGGATAACTTCGTACTTCTTGTCCAGGAGGCTAAGGTTTGGATTTGCACTCTTGATGTTTTTATCATCTGATGTACGTATCTTGTAAGTTGCGGAATGCTTCGGAGAAATTAGCAATAAATTTGTTCTCCTTCCACAAAACCATCACGATTTAATCAGTGCTTATTGGACATATTGTCCGGCTGATACTCATTTGGTGATTATTATTATTTGACAAGGTGGCATGCGTTCACAAGTGGCCATTTTCTTTCTTGACTTGAAACTTCACAGCGCTCGGAAATATTGTTATAAAGCAAGGTTCTTCGGATTCGCGATGAAGTTGACCAATCACAGGATGCAGTACCAAATAAATGTGTATTATTTATTCGGTGCTTTTGTAATAGTTTATTTACATCACACTGCAGATATCTGACAATGAAGTATTTGGAAGATACTTGGTACAATTTAATAGATAAAGATGTTCAATTTATCTGCTATATATGAGATGGTTTATCTGGTATAAACTTTGCCAATAAATTGACACCCTTTATTTGGAGCATATTTACATATTGAGCAGGTTGATTATTTGACAACATATGTATATGACACAAACAAATAACATTTGAATAAAGAGAGCAATTTTATTTGGTAGGAATATTTAGATAAATAAGGAGAGATTATTTGGTAGTTATTTGGTAGCAGATTTGCCTCGTCAAAGGGGCAAATCCGAAATTTGCCGCACAAAAAACGGCAAATCTGGAATTTGCCGCGCAAAAAACGGCAAATCCAAAATTTGCTGCACCAAAAACGGCAAATCCGAAATTTGCCATGCAAAAAACGGCAAATCTGGAATTTGCCTCGTCAAAGGGCCAAATTCGAAATTTGCCGCGCAAAAAATGGCAAATCCAAAATTTGCCTTGTCAAAGGGGCAAATCACTGAGGCAAATTCCAGATTTGCCGTTTTTTGCGCGGCAAATTTCGGATTTGCCGTTTTTGGTGCAGCAAATTCCAGATTTGCCATTTTTTGTGCGGCAAATTTCGAATTTGCCCCTTTGATGAGGCAAATTCTAGATTTGCCATTTTTTGCATGGCAAATTTCAAATTTGCCCCTTTGACGAGGCAAATTCCAGATTTGCCGTTTTGTGCACGGCAAATTTTGGATTTGCCCCTTTGGCGAGGCAAATTTTGGATTTGCCATTTTGGCATGGCAAATCTGCTACCAAATAACTACCAAATAATGTCTCCTCATTTATCTAGATATTTCTATCAAATAACATTGCTCTCATTATTCAAATGTTATTTGTTTGTGTTATATAAATATGTTATTTAATAATCAACCTGCTGAACATGTAAATATGCACCAAATAAAGGGCATCAATTTATTTGCAAAGTTTCTATTAGATAAACCATCTCATATATAGCAGATAAATCGAACACTTTTATCTATCAAATTGTACCAAATATCTTCCAAATACTTTGTTGTCAGATATCTGCAGTGTGATGTAAATAAACTATTACATAAGCACCGAATAAATAACACAAGGGGTATGCCAGAAAAAAATAATATATATCATGTCGATTTACAAAAATAAGCAGATTTTGGGTCCCCCTACCCCCCTCTTCCTTCCTAAAAAGGCAATTTGATGATGGCCGAAATGATCCCGGCATACCAAATATAGTAGGCGACAATGCCATCAGTGTGCATGTGGCCATCGTCGTGTTGTACGAAAGCCCCCCTACCATCCCCATCTCCTACCACACACCCGCGCGCATACATGCATACATGCTAACGATTCCCGCTGGCCACCACCACCATGTCACGCACCCACGATGCCTGTGCATGACAATGACCACCACCGCCGCCACATCATGCCGCGATGCCTGCGCATGACGACAACAACGACAGCCACCACTGCCACCACATCATCCCGCAGCTTTCGTACAACGCGACGATGGCCACCCACCGCCTGCCACATCGTGCTGTGCTGAATGAAAGCAAACAAATGTCAGTCAATTCCATTTTTAAGCAGAGTTTTAATTGACCTTTGGTGTGACCACTGACCAGGCTTGGAGAAGGCTTGAATTTGGTGTACTGTATGAGTCCTGTGTGTTTCTATCTATGCAGAATACATTACAGATGAAGTTTAAGTTGTATTGAAGTGTTTTACAATATAGAAATTGATACTCAAGTAGTTTACATAAGTATGCATAAGAAAAAAAAATAAGGTTGCTGGACCCCTCCCCTCCCCCCTACCCGATATGTCGGAATTTGCCGGCGCGTACCCCTTGAAATAACACACATTTATTTGGTACTGCGCCCTGTGAATTGCGCAGCCCTGCGAACCGCAGACCGTTGAGCCAAGTAACACCATCCAAACCGTACATCATTGAATGATCATATAAGGCAACAAGAGAAGACAAGTAGCAATACAACATTATAATACACATACACAGGAGCAAGGTATACAGAAAACTAACAGCCTTTGCAAATAAGTATAGGACAAAACGGATCAAGATTTCTACTATTGGGCTTGGGCCTCCTATAGTGAAGGAAATGTCTACATTTAGTATACCAATCTAGATTTCACGTTATTGTTGCTTACCTGGTCCACAAATTCCATAGCCTCTTCTCGTTTGATTGCTCGGATGGAAGAGACCTTTTGGTTGTTGAAAAGGACACCATAGAATTTATCAGCAGTGACCA
The DNA here is from genome assembly GCA_014925825.1 of Pholiota molesta. Taxonomy (NCBI): domain Eukaryota; kingdom Fungi; phylum Basidiomycota; class Agaricomycetes; order Agaricales; family Strophariaceae; genus Pholiota; species Pholiota molesta. Next base: position 10,138 of record JACGCK010000161.1, on the reverse strand, counting down.
ACATCTCAGGTCGGAATGTTGTGGTAATGAACTGTGCAGTGGGAGCGAGTGATTGAATCATTGCTAAACAGAAAATATGAATTTCATCAACTTTCGTGAGCAGGCAAACAAAACGTACATGCTACGGCCGTCCGATATTGAGCATCGAGATTGGCATCAATTTCATCGAAGAGGTAGAATGGCGCAGGGTCGCATTTCTGGATGGCAAAGACCGTGGCTAATGCCACAAGGGACTTCTGTCCTCCAGAGAGCTGTTGTATCCGCAGGCCTTCATCTACCTTGGAGTTAAATGATACCTACACTCAAGATGAGTAACCATACACAATCATGAGTCGCAGACCTCACCTTAATTGACACGCCGGTGTAGTTGTCAATTGAGCTTTGTTGGGTTTCATCAGCTTCATCCTCCATTTCATCATCCTAAAGGTTACGCCCGGTGTAAGAACGCGAAAGCGAAAGCGGAGATAAAAATGATTCACCTGGTCGATCCTGCGCTGGATGATCAGCCGCCCGCGCCCCGCAGGCACCAGCTTCTCGAACACCTCCTCAAAGTTCTTCGCCACCTGCTTGAACGTGCGCTCGATGGCCTCGTCCTTGCGCTGATCGAGCACTTGCACGAGCTCCTCGATCGACTCGGCCGACTTGTCAAGCTCCTGGCGCCGCTCCAGCAACTGATCGCGCTGTTTTGTGAAGTTCGTATACTGCTCAAATGCTTTCTTATTCACATGCGCGAACTTCTTCAGGCCCTCGTTGACGACGTGCAATTTCTTGACGAGCTAGACAAAGGAAGGACGCATTTAGCCTTCGGAAAGAAGGAAGGAAGGAGTGAGGAATGAGAGGCGTACCCTTTCAAGTTTATCATTCACGTATTTCTCAAAGGCCTCTTCGGGGAGGACGCCCAAGTCGCGAATGTTCCGATTGCACTCGTCTTTGCGTGTCAGGAGCATCTGGCGCTTCGCGAGATAGCGTTCCGTCGTTTTCTGCTGCTTGGACATCGTGCGGCTGTCCTCGGCTTGCTGGGTTTGCACCTTCTCTAAATCTGCCCGGTATTCTTGGATGGTAGCTGTCAGTTCTTCGCCTTCCTTTTCCGTGGCTGAACGCGAGAAGGAGAGTCAATAAGCGCGAACCATGCACAGAGAGCGGGAATACGAACCCTGAAGCTTCTTCGCCATAGCCTGGATAGAGTTCTGCAGCGCCTTGAGTTCGCGCGTCCGTGCCTCCAGATCATCGGCCGACGCGGAATCATCATCTGGCTCTTCCAGGGCCTCGAGCTTCAACCGCAGTTCTTCCCTGCGGCGCTGCAAGCGCTCCTTGAGCTCAATCTCAAGCGTGTTTTTCCTGCCCTCCAACTACCGCCTCCCGTCAGCTGCCAAGATCGTTAGAGCAGGAACTCGAAAATTCGCACCTCGTTCTTTCGCTTGCTCAACTCGATCATATCCTTCCGCCTCTGTTCCACCTCCTTCCCAAGGCTACTGACCAGCGCCTCTTCCTCCTGTGTCAAGCCATGCGTGATTGGCGTCCCCAGCTCCGCCGTGTACCCCGCGATCTTCGCCTCCAGCCCCCTTAGCTCGCCCTCCAGCTCCTCCTTTTCCCCCTCCAGCCGCGCGACCCTTTCACGGCGCTTGGTCTCCGCCGCCGCCAGCGCCGCGCCCTCCTCGAGCAGCCGCTCGCGCGACTCTTTAAGCTGGCTTAGCTGCCCCGCCGCGACCGCCATCCGGCCGCCCGCCTGCGTGATCTTCTGCTCCAGCGCGCCGATCTGCGCCTTCACCTCCGCCGCGCGCCCGCGCTCCGCGTCATACTTGCCCTTCCACGTCTTCACGCCCTTGATCGCCTCGATGCGCGAGCGGCGCACGTCGTGGTACCCGCCCGTGAGCGCTCCCTTGCGGTCGACCTTGTCGCCGTCGAGCGTGATGGTGTTGATCCCATGGCTCTTGACGTACGCGGCGGCGATCGCGAGGTCGCGGCAGACGCAGGTCTTGCCGAAGACCTGCTGGAAAGCCTTCTCGTACTTGCGGTCGTATTTGAGCTTGTCGAGGAGCGGCTCGGCGTCCTGCGAGTTGGGCGCCGGGGGGTTCTTGGGCTTGAGGCGGTTGAGGGGCATGAAGGTGACGCGTCCGGTTTTTTCTTTGAGCATGACGTCGAGGACTTTGGAAGCAGTCTCGTCAGTGTCGACGACGACGTGGAATAGACTAGCAAATGTTTAGAAGGATATTAGGGCAGGAAGTATTAGCATATATTTACCTGTTGCCGGCGGTGAGTTCTACGGCGGTGTTGAACTTTGGGTCTGCAACTTCGAAAAGACGATATAGAGGCCCATAGACGCCGGGAAGGTTGTAGCGCTCAGCAATACTATCCACCGCCTTGAGGCCTTGGCCGGTGTCCTGAGGAAATTTGAGACCAAATGAAAATTCAATGACAAAACAAACACACGCACCTTGTCCATCATGCCAGCCAAGGACCTTTCCGCCGTCCTCAGCTCATCCGCCGCACGGCTCACCAAACTGTCCAACTTCGTGTCCTCACGCCAGAGCTCCTTCCGCTTCTCCGTCATCTCCAGCTGCTCCTCCTTCAGCGCCGCCACCCCCTCCGCAATCTCCTTCGCTCGCCTGCGCCCCTCCTCGAGCTTCTCCTGCACTTCCAGCGTCTGCGCGTCGAGCTCCGCCTGCGCGCGCCTTGACTCCTCGAGCTCCGCCTCCGTCGCCTCGAGCGCTGCCTCCTGGCTCGCCTTGTATGCAGTGACCGCCCCGATCTCGCGCCGCAGGAACGCGTCCCGCTCCGCCTTGGTGCGGAACTTCGCCGCGCGCCCCTGCTTGCCGTAGAGCGCCGCCAGCCGCGCGCCCGCCTCGTCCAGGCGGCGCTTCTCGGTCGCCTCGAGGGTGCGCTGCGCCTCCCAGGCCGGGAGGACCTCTTCGAGGACGGCCTCTTTCTCTTCTATCTTCTCCTCGATCTGCGCGAGCTCGGCTTCGTAGTCCTCCCGCCGTCCGCCGGTGTTTTGGCTTGCGGCCCGCAGATCCTCGACGACACATTCGAGCTCGGTGCGTGTGCGGATGAGGTCGGTCAGTTCGAACTGGGTGTCTCGTCGGGTTTGGGCGACAGTTTCCAGGGAGTGGCGGGCGTCAGAGATGGCTTTTTCGAGGTCCTAGATGGAAGGACATATAGGATATGAATGGAAGCGCGTCATTTGAAAGGAATAGAAAGCATACCTGAATTTCTTTCTCTCGCGCATTGAACTTCTCTCGCCGGACATTAGCACCGTGGACATCCGACCGTCTGTCCTCCTCGATCTCAACCAATGCCTCGCCAACCTCCTCCAACTCCCGCTGATACAGTGCATACTCCATACACCGCCGCTCTTTGTCCTTCTCCTGGAACTCCTTGAGTTCCTCCTTCTCCTCCTCGAGCTCTGCTAAGCGCGACTCGATGTATTCGAGCAACTCGTTGATTTTGCCACGCTTGGCGTCGGTATCGGCCATGATTTTGAGGGATTCGCTGCGGCGCTGCTCGTAGACCTTGGTGCCGGCGACTTCTTTGAGGAGGGCGAGACGTTCGTGGTCCTTTGCATTCGTGAGAGCGGTTATCTAGTACCATGAATTAGTGAGTAATGGTGTGATTGGAAAGAGGGGACACTACTCACACGACCCTGTGGTACGATGTAGTACGGATTGGACTTGCTGAAGCCGGCGCTTTCGAGCAGGTTCATGACGTCCGCTTTACTCGCGCTCTTCTTATCTAAACTGTATTCGTCCTTCTTGAGGCCAATTGTCCGGCGTAGAATGACTTCGTCATGGCCAGTGGGGAAGCGATTATCCGAGTTGTCAAAGACAATCTCAACTGCCGAAAGTCAGCAGGAGCACTCATAAACCCGCAGTCCAAGACCCACCAAATGCAGAAAGCGTCGTCGTAACGGAAACACCTTCGTGCAGCAATGCCTGCCTCTCTTCTCGGGACATGGATGTGTATGCATCGGAGAGCACGAAGCGGATGGCTACGTAGTTGCATCAGAATCAAATGTATGCGCAGATGAGACAGGCTCGTACCGGCAAAAAAGTTGCTCTTTCCAGAGCCATTGCGCCCGACTACCACATTATGCTTTGGTGAGAACGGTTCGATTTGGGTCTGGTCGCGATCTAAAGAACGCGGGTGAGGTCAACAACGATACTTGAAGAAAAAAGGACAAGAATGTACAGGATTTGAAGCCCTGGATGGTCAAAGTTTTAATGTACATCGTCGCCGTCCAAGAACAACCTCGTTGACACGTCGTGACTGTGACATACCGCGATCGTGATGGTCTCGTGATCTCATTTGTAATGGGTCACAACCCTGGAGGTACTGTACCATTTCGACCAAGTGTTCACACCATATGACATATGACATGTAGTGTTCACTGGGCAAGGTGTTCACAGCTGGTAGTGACATATGACAGGTACTAATAAGTGTTCATTCGGAGATTTTTTGAAAAAAAATTGGCACTAGCCCTACAGACTCTGAGCCAAATCAAAGCCCAAATCTTCCAAATAATTTACTTGTGTTGCGGGCCATTGCTTCGCATGGCAATACGAGTCTTTACACAAATTAAACTTAACAGTTTTGTAAGACTTGTATTGCCCGAAGCATAGCCTATTAATACAATTACATAAATATTGCTCGACCTACTAATACGACCTACAATACATAAATTGTAACTATTTATTCAGTTTACTTTCTGTATATACAATATGCCATATGCTTGCCATCTGAATCTTTAAGCCATTTGGTATCTGATAGAAGATCAATAGTTTTTTCTTTCTTACATTTGCCTTCATTAAGTAAACCATCATGAAACCAAACTGTACCTGATTTATCAATAATTCTTGATTGAAAGTGTCCTCCTCCACCATATATTATCCCACATAGATACCGATAGTTTGGTTGTCCATTATGATTTAAAATTATTTCTACATTTCAATATTATTATCATCCAAAATTTCACATACAATGATATCAGGTATATAATCAGTAATCCATGTTTGTCTATAGTATCCCTGCTCATTATTATGTATACAATTTTGACATTCTTTGGTAGTTATATGATCAATTTTCCATCAATGAAATTGGATATCAATCGCCGTGGTGATCCGGTATGGGCATCATCTATTTTAAGAATAGGTATTTTATAATCAATTTTTCTACTAAGCAGATTATGACTGTCATTACAGTTATTACATGTTTCACAAACGTAGCCAAAGTATTTAGTACCTAATAATTTATTAAATAGTTGATCAATAAAAATATAGTATTCACCCTGTTGAAAGATATCTGGATATTTATTATACAATACACTTCTTATATTATCACGTGCCATTTCAAAGCTATTAAGTTTATTGTCTTTCAAGTCTGTAAAATTGGAACATACAATAGTCATTAGATCGTGATACTCCTGAAAAGACACAGTCCAGTAATCTGGGTTTTCATACCATATATTATATAAAATGGTAAATAATGCATCATATCCACAACTAAAATTATTGGCATCCCATTGTAGTCCCAATGGTTGCTCTTCATCTGTAGTTATAGTAGTACGCAATCGTTTCTCCTTATGATTATCTTTATTATTATCATTTTGAGTTATGTTATCTAGCATATCAGCTTTTCTAGTTTGTTTTTTCTTCTTTGTCTTGTTAATTGTATGGGAATAAATACTTGATTCATTCAATTCCAAATTCCAAGTACCATCATTAGTGGGAGATTTTACTTTGCTTTCATTGGAATTCCATTTGATTGATGGATGCCAGTCAGATGATTGACACGCATTGCCTTTGAATTTTTGATATGATCTTATTAATGGATTACGGAGTAATCCTGATATATTTTCAGGCAATTCATTCATGTATTTAAGTTTAGTAATATCATTCAACATTTCTAATTCCCTAAATTCTTGTCTCAAGTAACCCCCTATTCCAGATGTAATTCTTTCAGAAGAAAATCCTTGGAGAATAACTGTGTTTGCTGCATTTGCACTACGCGACAAACATGTATAATAAGACTGAGTTGTATAACAATGTCCTAGATCAACAATATTGATGTCTCTGGTTTTTCCTTGAGAACTATAGTCTGTCATAGCAAAGTTGGGAAGCACTACGACTTGTTCACGATGTACAGAACGAATACTATCATTTGGTAATAAGCATTGAACAGTTGTTGAAGTACGTGGAATTGGTACTACATTTAATGGTAGTCCTGGTATTTGAATATCTTTGGGAGGTTTGTCTAACTTTACAAATAATGTTAATAAGACTTCTTTTCCATGAGGCCCAGTACAACTATCCCATCCGGCAACAAAACCCTCTTGTCCTTTTGTTATACATAACTCAGTAGCATCATTATGTCTAATCATTATAGGCATGCCCAAACATAGAGATAATTTGCCAGGAATATGATCACTTGTACATGGTGAAGAGTTCCAAAGAGTATCTCTTAAATGGGAAGTTAAAGGTCTATGTGGTTTCTTTTTTGATTTTGAACTACGTCTACCCTTTTTGCTATTAGTTGTTTCATGATTATTATCTGTATCAATTGAATAGAAATCAGTTAACGTTTGTTTTGTATCCTGTGCAAATCTAAGACATCCTTGTTCATTAATTCTGTCTTTTTGTGCATTCCATGCTGTAATTATTGATACATGTCTGTATTTCTCTTCATTTATATGTATTGAATTAGATGTTTTACCTGCTTTTAGTGTGCGTAAAAATGATATATCCTCCAAAGTACATGCTCCATATCTCATATTCTCTAGTGCTGCCCGCAATTTTGCATCTTCAGGTGTTTGTGAACGTTGTCTCATATTTTCTTTTAAGATGACAACAGTTGTAACTTGCTGCCATAACAGTTTTCCTATTGTACTTTCTTGTTGACGTGGAGTCATTGCATGGTTATTAATAGATGAGACCTCTCCACTGTATAAGGTAGCACCTTTTACGGGCGGTAACTGGGCAAAATCACCAGCAAAAATCATATTTTTTCCTCCAAATGCTTCACCATGTATATTAAAAATCTCTGCTAATCTGGCACTAATTGAATACAATTCATGACAGGCTATCATTGAAACTTCATCTATAAAAATATAGTCAACACCTGCTAGTTTAGATTTCAATTCATAGATTGTATCTGATCTATTATTACTCATTCCACCTTCTTTATTATCATTCATTCTTATACCTAATGCTGAGTGATATGTAGATCCATTTAACAAGGCAGCAGCTGTTCCAGTAGGAGCTAATACAATAAATCTATGTGATTCATTTTTGCGATGGAACATTTCAATCAATGCCTTTATGACTTGGGATTTACCAGTACCTCCCATTCCTCCAAGATACATTTTTAATTGTGGTGGTTTAATACATGCAGCATGGTTTGCAATAATTTTAAAGGCTCTTGTTTGGTCATTATTTAAACTGAACTCCTTTATAATATCATCACGGATTTTATTGGCTTCATTCTTTTTGGCTTTGAAGTTATGTTTAAAATATTCAGCATCTACAATTTTGACCTCATTATGTGCTAGAGTATCTTTATGTGATTTTGTTTCAGCTTCATATGATTGTATACTCTTCTGTTTATTACTTAGTATAGAGGCTCTTTGAGTTTTAATAATTGCTTTCCAACCTGCTGGTGTCAGACGTTCCTCTGGTGACACTTTGTTTGCTATTGATGAGACTATAGTTGATGAGCAAGGCCTAGTCCATCCAGAATTATTTAGAATATCATCAATTTCCAACATTATCTTTGCACGATTTTTAGCTTTACGACCTGGCATTGCATAGTCCAAAACTTTCTCTGGTTTCACAGTGTAATAATTTTCAATATCATAGTCGTCAACATCGGTATCATCTTCAGAATCAGACATAGAATCATTTGCAGCTGCACGTTTTTTTCTATTCATTTCACCATGAAAATCATCCCTGGCATCTAGACACTCATATTTCAAGTTAAAGTTATTAATCAATTCTCTGTCTTTGGATGTAAAGGTATATGAATTAAACGCATCATCCCAGCTTTCATTATTTTGTTTAAGATCTGATCCACTATGCCATGGTTTGAATAAAGTAAGCATCGTCATGCAATACTTTTCTCTATCACCAAGGTCAGGACGTGGCAATGTACCTCCTACAAAATTTGGTACAACAGAATGTAAACGGTTTTTATCACATACAACTTCATGTGTCAAATACAAAGGATGATTTGACTGAAACGCTTGATATTTTGTATTAGGAGGCTCAGTTATTTCACAGTCTTCTTTTTTAATACTATCTGTATTTGTTATAGTATTGACATATGCTTTAAACTGTTCAATCCTTTTTTTTGAACGCCGTTTCTTGAGATGAGTCTGAATCCATTGATACAAGTTTAGATTACTATAACATTCTGGTCTATACTTATAGTCATCAATATTTGATTTACCAACATAATTTCCATCTTCTCGTCCTAATATAACTTTATCTGTTATTTTATCATCATCTACATCATCAAGTACATCAAAACTTTCCAGTTTTTGGTCTATATTTGACTCTACTTTAACTGATTGGTATTTGTCATCCCAATATCTAGCCACTTCTGATACATAACTTTTCCACCAAAATGTAACAAATTCATGACTAGTATAATGATCGGGATTCTCAAGTAAATACATGCAGGCCATGGGACTTCCGATTTCCATTTTTGACGTAAGAGCATTGACTATTTTCAGTATGAGTTTACGTGCAGCATCATGTTCCTTTACAGTTCCTCCCAATAGTTCCGAATTTTTATCATATACGTCATATGTAGAAGAAAATATCTGGTGTGTTTTAAGACTTGGTTTAGTAATATAATCAGTAACATAAGAAATAATTGCTTTAATTGAGGTACCTGATAATAAACTAGAAACATCAGAGTTGGAACGTAATAGATATGTCAGACATGGTGTAAATGTATTCATCATAGGCTCTAATTTCTTCATAAAAATATGGCCATCATTCTTATCAACTATTGTTGAGGGATAAACATCTCTTGGAAAGCGAGCCATGCATACACCATCTTTGTTGAGACAGCCTTTCACATTACTCCGAGTAGATTCTGGTGAAGTATTTTTCTCTAAATTTAAAGTTTTATTATTATCCTCAACATTATCTTGAGTAGGTGTCTTATTTTTTCCAGAAGCCATTCTACAAGTATGGATATTGATCGTAATAACAAATCATCCACTGTATCTTGATACTTATTCCACCATTCTTGAAAATCATAACATGTCTTACAATCTGTAATAGGCTTTCATGGATGTTACACATTGATGGTGGCGGAGTAGGAAGTGTCTGTGTAGGATCCTTATAAGTTAGAGGAATGTTCTTTGTTTGTTCGGAAGTTTTTATTGCATGTATACCTTTTTTGCCTTCTTTTTGAATAGGTACCTTTGATTTAATTTCATCCATAGGGCCTGTTATAAATTCACCCATATGTACAGATTCTAAATATTGTATTAATGATTTCTGAAATTCAGAATCTGATGACATAATCCTGTCTCTTATTTGCTGGGGAGTAAGTGCACCTTTTATCCATAACATCATATGCATATGTAATGTGAGACGCCCTTGCTGCTCTACTGTACCATAATAAGCTGATGTATCCCCATATAATCCTGGATGATCTGAACCAACACCTAAGACATGCTTAATTACCATTTCAACCATGAAATGAAAGAAACGTGCTGCAGCAACAGGATTTTTCAATACAAGTAAGTCCCTTTCATTTGAAGACCGTAATTCTGGCTTAAAATACGTATCTGTATCTGCATAATACAAACAGATGGGATGACGATTATCAGCTGGTGCAAATGTAATAAACCATGAAGGAGCACCTTTAAATGCCACTAAAGACCATATTTCATTGCGCATATATTTTTTGCTAGTAAGAGAACCTTGAATATGCCCTCCTACATGATCTAGATCTTGCATTATACTAAAGCATAGTTTCTCTTGCTCAGTTTCTGCAATCACTCTTTCACCAGCAGCCATACGTTTTGCCAGTTTGTCTAATATGCTAGAGTCAATATTTAACAACCTCTTTGAAATTTGATGGAAATTTTGTCTTTTGGCTAACAAAAAACTACTTGTTGTGCTACTACGCA